>VWZI01008858.1:634201-751298 GCA_013396835.1 Psilopogon haemacephalus | reverse complement strand
AAAAAAAAAAAAACAAAAAAAACAAAAAAAACAACAAACCAACAAAACCAAACAATCATGTTGCAGGTAATTCTTATAAGGTCTAAAATGACAGTAGTGAACAATCCATAAGTTTTCAAGGTACAAATGCTTCCAGAAAAACAGACCTCTACTTTATGCCATTTTAGCGGGGTGGATTTTTATTTTTTAATTTTTTTAACTTCAGTAGCTTTTAAATCCAAAGTTACATTTCAGGTTGCTGGGTATACTGCTTCACAGTGATACTTACCTGACTGGGTTTGTACTGAGCCATTCATGAATATTGGGTTTCCCAGAGTCTCTCAATTTATCCACCTGTGTACAGTTTTGCATTGGAATGGGTCTCTAGTATCTTAGCTGCTGCTGTTCCTCAGTGCCAAATCTTAGGGACTAACAACTTCTCAGCATACAACACTTGCCCTGTAGTTCTGCTTTTTCATTGTCACAGTCCAATTTTTTGTTTTTAACCTTTTTTGCCCCTCTGACCAGCTGCTGCTGACCATGCTGAACCTGTGTCCTGGTAGGTATCTTATGCTACCTGAAACCTTATGCACAGGAAGCATCTATCTGTTCTGTTGACATTTGGGGCATTCTTCCAACAGATTATCTCTGTTTCATTCTGCTTCATTCTGGCATGAAGCCCTGAAAAAGTCATTTGACAAAGCCAAGCTCTGCAATTCCAGATCACCCATCTCTCACTGCTCTTGAGAAGCAAGCAATTCCTGCTGTGTCCACCTGCTCAAGCTGGCTGTCTTGGGGACATGGGCATTTGTCAGGTTTTTTTTTATCCTGTTCTTATTCCTTTAACATTCATATCATCTAGAAGAGGACCTGCAAGTTGCTAATAGGTGATGAATCAGAATATGCACAACCCCAGGAAGTGAAACGAGAGATGAGGATGGGATTTTTAAACAACAGGGAGGAGTAGGGGAATAGTTTTCTCCTCAGGCTCTGCATTTGCAGATTTTTCCATCGAGAGAAAGGGTAAGTTAGAATTGGTTTTGCAGGTGTAGGAGAAAACAAGTGTCTATGGCTTCCTTTTGATTTTACAGCGGCTTTTGTTGTGGATTTTTTTTCCCTCCGTTTGGTGTGACTGCTGTGCACAGGCTTGGCAGGTACTCAGCTCTCTGCATTTTCTTTATTTGACAACAGTAAATCCAGACAGAGGAGAACAGTTCTAATCACCTAGCCAAAATCCAGGGTAAAATATTCTCACCTCTTCAACCTGTGTAGCTCCTGGGTTTGCCTGTTTTCATCCAAAGGGTTTATTTTTGTGTGTCTGCTGGGGTATTAGAGGGTCCTTGTGTATTCAAGGCCAGATTGGGTGAGGCTTTGAGTTACCTGATCTAGTGGAAGGTGTCTGTCTGTGGCAGGGAGATTGGAGTAGGTTATCTTTAAGGTCACTTCCAGCACAAACAATTCTATGGTATGAGCAGAGCAGCTGATGCTGGTGCAGCAAGAAGTGTCTGGGACCCCTGGGATCCCCACATCTCTAGTGAAGTATGTCCCTGACATGACCCTTTTAAAAAATTATGCTTTCACTTAAGATATAGTACCTTTTCCCAGGCTAAAAAATAATCTACTCAGTTCCAGACAAATGGGTTTCATTTTGGCATTAGAGCTGCAGGTTTTAGTCTTGTGGATTATTGCTGTGTTGATGAGATTAATGATGTTGTCATGGTTATTGTAATGGTGTTGCACCAAAACACCTCCGTTGCAGATTAGGCAGAAATATGGGAATCTCTCCCTTCACGTTTTAAGTTGTTGTCCGACTTGGCTATCACCAGGAGAGGTTTTGAAGTGCAATTCCCAGTGCTGAGACCAGGTGGTCAATTCAAAGAAGTTAAAACTTTATGATTTCTGAGGCCCTACCAAAGGGTATATAGTATTTGAGGCTGCTGACAGGCACCAAGCCTCTCAGAATATATCTGCAAGGAACAGAAGTCTGAAAAGCATTCTTATTTATTACTGTGTACACTCATGCATTATAAAGCTTAATGTTTGCTTGAAGTCTGGGTGATAGGAACTCCATTTATGCCGTGTTTGACTGTTAATCATTATGATAATTTATTATACATCATCTCTAAAAGGTAGATTAAGTCCAAGCATGACAAAATCTCCTATTGGGTTGCTGCTGAAACCTGGCCAATAAAACCAGCACTGAGATTATTGTAATTTTTTTTTTCCAAAGCAAATTTCTTATTTACCCATTACCTAACCGTGCAATTATTTAAAGACATTATTTTTCTGCTCAGTGATGAAGTAAGCTCTGAAGTCTTATCAGTGAGATCACCCAGATACCTGCAGACAGGTCTCTGAGCTCAATAGCAGTTTGCTAATTACCGCTGATGCAGTGCCCTGTAAGCAGCAGTCATTAGCAAGATGCTGTTTGGCTGCTGGCAGTCTCCAGTCTGGATCCAGAGCACGCTGGTGGCTCTGCTGTTCTCAGTGTCACGGAAATCCTGAAGTGATAACCCTCCCGTCAGCATGGGTGAGCATGAGCGGAGCAGACATCCTGACGGAGGCAGTAAGGGACGTTCAACTTACAGCACAGTCTTTTTGAACTGCAAGAGTTTATTTTCCTATTTGGGGCCTCTGGGCTTGACTTACAAAACAAGAATTATGTTATGAGCCTTTTATTCAAGCAGAAAATCAGCTTGCTGTTTCCTGCTGAAGCTCTCATAGTGCTGCAAGGTGTAAAAAGAAATCAGATTCTGGCTCATGCTTTAAATCTGGCTTTTTGTGTTTGCCAGATAGACTCTTTTGGGCATCCCTGTGCTCCCCGTACAGGTTATCTGCACAGGGAGGATTCCACTGTGTAGCACAAGCTGCTGGATGCAGAGCCGCTCCTTGTGTGAGGCTGCTCTCTGCCTACAACTGTTTCAGCTCACTTAGTGGGTTGTCTCTCTTCCAAGTGAGTAAACCACAGATGCAACTTCCCATGTGATTACCAATTTTTGTGGAAAGCTTATGGCTCCCTACGAGGTGTCCTCCTCCACTCCCACTATGCTGCTGCTTTTCTGAAGGCAAATTAAATAGATCTATTCCTATCTGACTGAAGCCATTGAGTTACTTAAACAGATTGACCTGATTTAGGCTTATCAATTTCTTTAATGATGTGTCCTCTGCAACTTCTGCTTGGCTTTTTGCCATCCTTCTCATTAAGAAGTTTCTTTTAGAATCTCTTCGTTCTAGGTGGAGTCATTGCCAGCTAGTTGGCTGTATATATGCCTGACCCCTAGCCCCTAACAATGCTTTGATTTTAATTTTTAAATCTAGTAAAGGCATTAAGAAATTGCCTTGCTTATAAATGTATCATATGGAAGTATTTTAACTGTACCCCATGAGCAGCAGTGGAGAAGGGCTCCATGGAAATAATCCTTCAGAGCAGAAAGTTTCAAGGTTAAGATGCTCTTTCTTGCAGTCTGGATGAGATGCCTTCTCAGAATTACCTTTTGAAATGGCACCAGTGGTGTCCTCCAGCCTGGGTGGAAGCAAAACACATCCCACTGCTGCTGCTTTGCAAGTCAAACCTTCAGGAGCATATTGAGAGTGACTGTGAAGGGCTTATCCAAAGTGTAGGAAAAAAATCATTATCGATGCAAAAAAAAGTAGTGTGTTTCTCTGGGAAGAGTGTGCCAAAAATGGCCAAGTTAATTTCTCCATCTTTCTTGATGCTGATGGCCATTCTTCTAAAGCTATTAAATCAGCTAATATTAGGAAGTTGGTTTTGGTTTTTTACTTCATCTGCTGAGTATCGTTTCTATATCATATGCCAGTCCCTGCCAGATCTCCCATAGGACCCGGGTGTGTATGAAGTCATGCCTTTTAGAAGGCCTTATTCAAGGCAAAGCTACAAAGAGGCCACCTGTCTTGAGATCCAGATTCTTCACCTTGAACCTTCACCTAAAAGTACTTCCCAAGCTCTTTCCTGCATTAAAAAGGCCCACAAGCATTACTGTCCCTCTTCTTTTAGGATACAGAGTATTAATCCTTCAGGTGAGATCCTGAGCAGTGGGAAGGGAGGATGTCCGCCAGTCTCTTCAACAAAACTGCTTGTCACTGGCAAAAGCCTATCGTGCCCACATGCTGGGCACAACAAATACAATGTGGAGCACTCAAGGAAGCACAGGCAGAGGAATGTCTGCTTTTTGGGTGCCCGTTGTATGTAGCAGTGAAATCATGGCAAATATTTCTGCCAAGGTGCAGTGTGCTGGAACATCACCCCAGCTACCTATAGTACTACTACTTTTTTTTTTTTCTTTAAGATAAAATTCCTGCAGAGTTTAGGTGCCAGCATGGGAAGAGACCAGCTAACCAGAAGGGGTTAGATTTGCAGGCTTGCCCTCAGATGACCTTTTTAGTCTCTTGTCTTGCTAACCCTTTTCTGGAGCAGTCTATCAGAGCTGACCAGGTTCAGCAGGTATGGGCCTCACCTTCATCTGCAATTTCTTCCAAATACAGTTAGTGGGAGCGAGTTCACAATTCCAGTGAAATGTCAGTTTGCTCACTAACACTGGTAGAAAACAGAGTAAATTGGTTTTAAGTCACTTCAGAAGAAAAGCTTCTTGCTCTGTCAAGTAAACCACCTCTGCTTCTGCCCCTTCTGCTTCAGACAGCCTAGGTGCTGACAATATTTTTCATCTCAAATGCACAGTTAGAGCAGGCAGGGAAACCCAGGATAAATCTTACATAATAGATACCTTCTATATAGAGTATATAGAGTCATGTCTTATTCCCAGACAGAGTGTGGAGGAGGAGGTGTATGGCTCTTAGCCCAGGGAATGAAGCAGGATGAAGGGAAGAGGAAGTGTTCCCAGGGCACTAGGCAGGACACTGCAGCACAAATCCTAGCAGCATGCTTCAGCCTCCTGGCTGCAGAGCAGAGATTGTTCATGTGTGTCACAGTATTTATTACTGACTGCTATTGGATTTTTATAAACCTGATTCAGCAGAGCATTTGCATCTGCATTATTTAAGTGAGTGGGGAACCCACTTTGTCTTTATAAAGTTAGATGTGTGCTTAAGTGACTGGCTGAGCTGGGATTAATTTAGATCAAATAAATAGCTACTTCCTTGGCTTGGGTAGCAAGCAGTCTGGGGCCAGCATTTGCAAGTTGATTAGATTTAGGACATTTCAGTTCTGAGTGCCTAAGCTAAGACACCTCAGCACACTAGTTTATCAAAAAATGCAAGGACCTGTGAGAAAGGCAGAGCCATAACTACATTGAACCACATTCGGCAACCCAAACGCTGGTTTTCTAAGTGTGCTGCCCAAAGAATTGGATAATGAATGTAAAGCTGTCCAGAGGGCCATGTATATTGGATTTGCAGACAGTATTATTGAGTTGTGGTCGAACTGACCACACATAGACCAGTTCCGACTCAAATAATTGGGCATCAGTCTGCATGTGAGCCAAAAGAGTTTGAAAAAGGTGCTTGTTGTGTCTGTGTGTGTGCCCACTGGGCCTGACCCTGCATTCCTGTGCTGGGCTGAGAAATCAAAAGAGATTTTTGAGTTCAAACTGTATTGCTGTGGCTTTTAGTTCCTTCCATTCAGTTTCCTTTGATTATCAGTACAACACTTATTTTTGCACAGTGCAATATTTTATTAAAGGCTCATTTGTAGCTAATAACATTTATGAAGAGGCAGCTTTGACTGAAACTGTGCCTGAATGTCACTTAAATAATGAATGGGAACGCCATATATTCATTAAAATTTGAACAATGATAACTGTATGTCTGTTAGAGCCCTCTTTTTGATGGATATGGCCAGCAGCCATTAAAATACAGTGGGAATTCTTGTTCATAAGCTTACAATGGCTGATAATAAAACTCTTTTAAGTTTTGCAATCTAAGACACTGAATTTACAAAAGAGATTCATTGCTGCTAACAGTGTCTCTGAAGATGGAAATGTTTCCATTCAGCTCTACTGTTTTCCCTCCTTTTTTAATTCTTATGCGTTTAAAGAAAAGAATTCACTTCCTCTGTGAAGTTGATTTTATGCAGCCCTCTATGAGAAGCTACTCACATTTTAAACTTAAAATATTAGCCAGCATCTTCAGATGGTGTAAACTGGTCCCAGCAACACAATGGGAGTGCTAGTCTCGGTTTCTTTTGATGTTCTTCCTTTCACAGCAAACCACACATAAACAGAAGAATGACAGAACGTAGGTAACATTGGGATGTGGTTTCAAATGAGTTAGCACCTGCTTTCCAGCCACGGTGACTAACCTGATCTTTAATACAAACAAAACAGTCCAACAGATTGTGAAAACATGTCCATCCTTGCCTTGAGGACAAGGCAGTGTTCTGCACCCTGTCACAGGGACATTCTCTGCACAGCCAGAGCATATACTTATTTATTTGTTTACTTGTGACTCATTCAACCTACAACCTAACATCAGTTTAAATGGAGAAAAATCTGATTCTCACCTTCTTTTCAGCCAATACAGTTGGTAGAATTTAGAAATGAAAATTACCTACTGAGCTGTCCAGTCCATTTTCTACACCGTCTCCACTCTTTCCCCCAAGCCTTTGTGTTTCTGGACCTCTTAATATTTACAGATGTATTGCTGCTACTGTTTCTGCAGCTCTGTGATGTGTGGATGTCACTTAGGTCTAACAAGAAGACTCACGTGGTACTTTGAAGTTAGAAGGAAATATGGAAAAATCCTCTTAATAGCATCTATCCCAGAAACTGCTTAACTTGCAGTAAATTTGAGGTACTTTAAAATTTATTAACTATAGAGTCTTTTAGCTCTTTGCTTAGACCTAGAAAGCTGACCCAACAGAGGCAGTGCAGTACAGTGGCTAAGATGACTGACAGATTTATATTCTTCGTTTTGACCTTGAAAGAATCTCTTAATAGAGCTTTCCCTTTCCAGTCTTGTCTGTTCTGCAGTGCAAGGTTTATCTGAGCAAAAAGTGCTTACCAAGCATCAATAGAGCACCTACTGTGCCAGGACCCTGAGTTTTATCTCTCAAGCCTGGTCAAATAAAAAATATCAGATTGGTCTTCTGAAGAAATGGATCTTTGAAAGAATCTTGTGGAGTTGTTTTTTCAGCTGGCACAAAGCACTGGAGCTCTTCTCAAAAATTTGGCAACTTGTTTGATTTTAGCTTTTCTTCTCTTGTCAAGGATAGTCTGTTGAATTTACTGATTCTTCCCTCCTTGTTCCTGTGTTCAGTTCCGATCTGGCAGTGGGAGCTGGAAGACTCGCATCCTTATGCATTACACAGGATGCACTGCCTAATTATTATCTTGATTAAATTTTGTGATTAAGTGGTCTGTAATTGTCTGTAGGCTCAGATTTTCCAAGATATTACTCAGAGCTGCGTTGACTGATCATCTGGTCAGGGCTGAGGTGGCACTGCGTTGATTAAATTTTACTTTGAGGGAAAATGGCACACATCTCTGCATGCGCTTAAACTCTCTGGAATTCTGTTTCATTTTGTTGAGCAATATGTAGAAGTCTATCAAGTGCAAGGCTAGATAATGTATTAAATGTCAAGAAAGGACCTACAGAGGGATGTATGTATATAATACATTAATGACTCCTTGTTTAATTTCAGAAGACAGAAAAATGCCAGATTGGTAATAAATTTTCAAAGCATGTAGAAAACCCAGTGAAAATAAATATATGATAGCATCACAAATTCCCCTTGATAACTAAAGCTGTCGCATTTTTAAATCTAGGGAAGAAGCAATTTTAGGGATGATTAAATTGAAATCTCTTGTCTTTCTCTGGCATCTCAGAATAAGCCATGCAGACATTTTAAATTTTGCTCCTTTAATATGCTGTGGCACATTGATAATTAATATTAACAGCAAACCCCCACTATCTTACTTTTAACAAAGAAAGGGCAGTGTGGTAGTCAAATGTTGTTTTTTCAAGCTTGATGCAACTTGGACTTAAAGACTTGACTATCACCCAGCGATAAGAGTGTGGAGATAAAATCCACTTGGGTAAAGAAAAAAAAAAATCCAGAGCAATACAGCTTGACAGGCTGATTCCTAAAGGGCAGCTGTCTTGGATCCAATAGTCTCTCTCATTTTGAATAATTGCTGTGCAACACGGAATCAAACATTTATTGCTGAGTACAGGCGTGTTCGCTCTCCCTGGTGACCCCTCTATAAGCAAATGTGCAATACGATTTTATTACTAGGAATGCTTTTCACACAAACTGTTTGCTTTACAGAATTAAATAAACCTGGACAAAGGACAGTCAATACTATTGTTTTGCTTCCTTGCATTTAAATGCTGTCTCCTAGACAGTTCAATAGCAAGCCAGAAGAGAGACAAGTTCTGTCTAAATGATTCACGAAGGGAATTTCACCTTTGAGGAAAAACTCAGCAGAGCACCAAAATCAAAGGGTTCCTTCTCTATAGGAAAAGCATTCAGACTATTGCCTTGATCTGAGCGGACTATTGCAACTGATGGCTAGTGGGAATTAGGTTGACTGGAGAAATCTTAGCCAAAAAAGCTGATTCCAAATTGGAACAGATGAGCAGTAGCGAACCTTTGATTTTGCTGCCAGTGTAGCATTTGAAGAGTGGAACCATATTTGTGGATGTGGCTGAAAGAGCTTCTGAGAGACATTTGAACCCATACCGTGAATTATGAGCTAGAGGCATTTTCCAACATGCAGGAAAAGGACATCTTGGAGCAGCACTTGCCTGAGGAGTGACTGTAACCCGTATTGCCTTTGGACTAGAGCCTTTGATGATGAGATCAGGATCTCTTAAGTGAAATTAAAAATAAAGGCATCTGTTGCCTGACTTGTCATGATGACAGCACATTGCACTGTTATGAAGGGATATTAGGAGCCACTTAAAGTACCAACTAGTGCCTTATTTATTGTGCTAATGCATTCCCGAAGCACTGACTCTCCCTTGCTAGAACAAAACTAGACTTAAGCAGAGTCAGAAAGGTTGATGTGTTTGGTCTTTTTTCTTTCTGTCAGCCTTAGAAGCACAGTAGGCTTAAGGCATCCCAAGACACAGAGCAGGGGCTTTGTTGTCTTCATAATAACTTGAGAACTCCACTCAGAATAGAGATGCAGCAAAACACCCTGAACTCTAAAATCTTGCCATTATTTCTCTTCAGATACATGCAGGTGTTCTACCCTGCAATGCTATGCGTTGTACAGTGAGTAAGGTTAAGTCAAAGGGAAACACTGTGAAATATATATTGGATGTGATTGATAGCACTGCATGGAGGCAAGAGTAAATTCTGAAATGCTGATTTATCACTTCAAGACCAGCAATTGGGCTTTTTATGAGACTCGAACTAAGGAATATAACCAGTGGATGACAGGCACAGAGACCAGCTATTCAGAATATACCACCAGTCTATCCAGTTATTGAGTGCCAGCACAGAATAGCTGAGAGAAATCATAAAAAACTTGCAGGAATTCCTCAGCTGTTGCAGATCTGTGTGTGGTACAGGAATGAGACATCCCAAGGCCCAAGCCCAATCACAGTATTCTAAGGGGTTCATCCTCTACATGGTCCAGGCTCAAGCCTCCAGCTTCAGGGAGCAGAAATGACATGAAGTGCAGGATGGTAAACATTGTGAACCAGTTTGAGAGTCTAACCTTGGGTTTAGAGCTTTTATCTGGAGCAAAGACAGGTGGGAGGAGATATCATCTCAGCATCCTGAAAGTATAATCTGGCAGATGAGTCCTCTCTACCAAATTTTTCTTTGTAATCATTTGTGACATCAATAAACTGCAATTGTCATGCAGCCAAGTGAACTGTAAACTACAACAAAACTGGTCAAGAGGACTTTAGCAAAGGAACTTTAAAGTGAAGAGTACTTTTCTCTTTCAAAAAGTCTTGTAACTGGTGATCCAGACTTTAGAGGTGAAGTTTGGTAAGTCTGACTTAAAGAAATTCTCTTGTTCATTCAAAAGCTCTGGCATCTTGCCAACTCAGTGTTGCACTGTTAGGACAAGCATAAAGGACCACTTTCAAAAAATAAGCAGATATTATGCAATAAGCTTAGTTATATTAATAATTAAAAGATAGATATACTGTTTACTATCTGTTTTGAAATAGTCAAACTAATGATTACTGATTATTATTTTCCACTGAAAGGGAAATGTGTGGGGAAGGGCACAACTTGGTATTTAGTATTCTACTTTTGATTCTACACTGCAGTCTTATAATTGATAGAAGATCCTGGCACATTGCTGAAAGCTTTTCTATTGTACTTTGAAGAAGGTCTGACAAGCCACTTCAGGAGTCCTTCATAGGACCCTTGCTCTACTTAGAGTTAAGTCCTTGTTTCAGGACTTCTGGAGTTGTCAGTGGAGTAAATATTGATAAAAAAGTACCTGACCCTGTTACTTTGGGTTTCTTTGGGGGTTTTTTGGGCTTTTTTGTGTGTGTGTGCTTTTGGTTTTGGGTTTTGTTTTTTTTTTAATCCTGACAGTTGTAAATGGGAGCAGATTTAAAATTCATCCTGAATTTTGAAAAAAATGGACTTTTGATAAAAGGGCTGGTGGAAATTTTTTGGAAGACTCAGTTGGCTTTACATGACCTTGAAGTAGGCTTAACATACTCTTGGTAAGTCCAGCAGTGAAAGAGATCCTTGTTAATGCATCCTTCCCCTGCACGCTGAGTTATTCATACTTTCCTTAGAGACTTAGTGTCTCAATTAGGAAGCCAGTGGAAGAGAAGGTGACTGGGAGGAAGCAAGCCAGTCCCTTCACCATGGTCCTCAACAGAGGAATTCAACTTGGAACTTACAAGTGTGCATTGAGAGTGAGACTGAGGTGTATATTCCAGCACTGGGCTGAAGCTTCAATTCCTTACTGTCATTCCAGCTCTGTGAGGAGTTACCCAAGAGGTTATCCACTCCATTCATCTGCTCCAAAATGTCTAAGTGACTTCTGTTAACCTCTACAGGAGCACCACTGTCTGTGTAAGGAACCTGTGGGCAATATCATGTTAAGTCTCAGATTTGTCTCTGCAACCTCAGTGACCTAAAAGGTGTTGTGCAAATACGAGTAGATGCATGTGGCTTCTCTGCCACATGCAACCCAATAAAAACTTTGAGTTGCTAATGTGTATGATGTCACACTTAAATATTCTGGAATAGGGTGGGTGACAATAGCACTGTGTCTCCTAGATGTATGTGCTGCACAAATTGGCTTCTGCTGCCAAGACACAGACTGGGACCCCGTGGCTCCTTTGCAGGCATCACCATGGGTCACTGAATCACAGCCAGTGAGTGAGCTGGTATCACTTGATCTGCCTGCAGTTTACTTTATCCTGTAAAGTGTGTTTAATGCTTTTTTTTCCCCCTCCCTCTCTCTCTCCTTGCTTTTTAACAGATGGCATTAAAGGATTTTTACCTTTTTTTTTTTTTCTTTATTTTTTTTTTCAGTCTTTTTCAGGCTCTCTGTGCCTCTCATCATGTCACAGATGATGCCCCTGACAGCTGACCACTGACTTCTGTGCCAGGAAGCATTTTTCCTGTCCAGAAACTGATCTGTTACAAGGCTGCCTGCTACCCCCATCCCTCCTTTCACAGGCACAGAGCCTTCACACCACCCCAAGTGACTGCTCCATCCTCTGCCAGAGGCTTCAGGGATGAGTCATATGAGTCTGGGAGCAGAAATCCCTGCCTTCCCACTTGGCTTCTGTGATGCTGCCTTTGCCAAGCAGCATGGCACTCTGAAGGACCAAAGTCAAAGCCAGCTGAAGCAGGGCTGTCTTTTCCTCTTTGAAGCACAGCTGCTCTCACCTGGCGTCTTGCATCTAATCACATTGACAGGAGCTATTGTTTATTTTTCTCCCTCTTTGTCTTCCTTCTTTTATGGTAAATTAGAGCAGGCAGGCAAGCCATCCATCAGCCTGTAAATGCTGTGGAGCATTTTGGCTTTGTGCTAAATAATTGTGCATTTTACTGCTATTTACACATTCATTTTCTTAGGCAATAAAACAGGAACTGCAGTCCCCAGTATTTGTTATATTTTGTGTCTGTATTATGGCAGTCACAGGTTTCAGCAGCACCATACAGCCTGCTGCTGTAAATTCACTCTCTTATTTCAGTAGGTCCAAAATTTATTTATAGATAATATCAGGAATTTTACACAATAATGCCATTTATTTTTGAAAATCAATACATTACTTTTCTTTGACTAACACAAAGTTGCAGTCTTCTCCAGAGGTAGTGGTGTGGAAGTTCCTCTCCCCTCCCCCCGATTCACCAGACTAACTTATCTGGCTGGAAGTTGAGGAATGAAGCTATATTTTACAGCATAACACAAATTTACAAGCATATATACACAGTAGATACATTTATTTACAACTATCTACAATTATATACAAATTTTAAAGTAATATGGAAATTCAAAACCCCTCCTGAACAGTAAAACTGCCCAGGAGGGCTCGGAACTAACTCCCTTCCTTTCTCCCACCCCCTCCCTTTACTCAAAAGGCTTACATGCGGGGGTGAGCTGTAGGTAAGGAGTCCGAAGAAGAATGATTTAGATTGAGTTATACAGGTCCAGGCAAAAGAGTTAATGAAGGAAG
Source organism: Psilopogon haemacephalus (assembly GCA_013396835.1). Lineage (NCBI taxonomy): Eukaryota > Metazoa > Chordata > Aves > Piciformes > Megalaimidae > Psilopogon > Psilopogon haemacephalus. The sequence continues at coordinate 738,731 of VWZI01008858.1, read as the reverse complement.
CAGCAGCCAGAGACTGACTGACTTTGTTTCTTGTTTCCATATCCCTAAGCAAAACCAATGAGTGGTATAGACATCCCTATTATTTTCTTTTCACAACCAATGAGCTAATTTCTCTCATTAAACTATTCCAATTAGCCTTAAACCAGCACACTAGAGTAGTAGACATAAAGACTTTTAAAAAGTCTTTATAAAACTGGTAAAGTTAGAAAAAACACCATGTCACCTCTTAACTCTAGGAGTTGTATAGAGGAGGATTCTCTTACATGGGACAGCAGCACAAATTAGCTGCTCTGTTGGTGTCAGCAAAGGAGGCAGGAATGGCAAACTGCTGCAGAAGGAGTTGTCATAGATGCTGCAAAATGAACAGTGGAAGTGGTAGGGCTTAATGTCCCAGAGAAGCTGGGGACAGGGCAAAGTGTCTCCAGTGGATCCTCAAACCACTATCATTAATGATGGAGCAGTAACCGCTGTGACTGCAGGTTGTGCACTGCTGGCAGTGCTAATGGGATGTGGTACTCCCTGTATGATGAACGTAAATGAAACTCAGCTTGAGTCATCACAAACACATGCACAGGGATGTGAATTGGGCTGAAGACACCTTAAAATAGAGTTTTATACTTTGAATCCTCTATTACCTTCTTGGTGCTAAGATAGCTATCCATGCATTTGCAACTAAATTGCCCTTATCAGTAGCCAATGAATGGCTTATGCTTCTTTTTCAGTCCAACTGTGGGCTGTTCTGCCAGAAAATTTGCAGAGGGCTGCATCAGACTTGGCAAAGAAAGATGAGAACAGCAGCCAGCTCCATCTTAAACTAATTTTTGCCCCTGCCAGGGACGGCTGCCTAACAAGCGCTCAGAGGACCCAGGCTGAAACGCAGCCCTGAAAAAGCTGCAGGTCGGAGGTGTAAAGGGAGCTGGAGAGGGCAAAGTAACACTTCTGCTACTGCTCCAGCTTCCCACTCCTAATGATTTACCTTTAGAAATACTGAGCAGCACTGGGATAAGGGAAGGAGTGGAGTCAGCAGTGGAGTCAGGAGCTGGGGATAGATGTTGCATTTCTACCTTAAGTGCTGTAAGGGTAAGAATAAAATAGATGCCTGCAGACTCACTCACACCTTCCCCATCTGTGAAGCAGAGCTGGCAGCAGTATGCCCTATGCATGACAATATTTTGGTGTGATCACAGAGAAAAAAGCCTGTGGTGGGGAGTTGTCAGGGGGTTTGGCTGACTTGTGTGCTATCTCCTTCTCCAAGGGTTTGGCCCCAGGCTATTCCTCCCATATAGCAAACCAGCCTCAAAGGGTCAAGAAATGAAAACAGAGATGATAAATCTGGGTGACTCAGTATTTTAAAAAGTTTTTTTACAACCAAAATAACTCTAGGATTCTAGAAGTCCTTTTTTTTGGTGACACCGTTCCAGTGTGTTCTGAAACTGGTAGCAAAGCCATCTTTCAGCTGGGGTATGTGTCGTGTCTGTGTATGAGTGTGGGAAGAGATGCTGTCAGACCAAAGCTGGATTTTGCTAAAAACAAGGGTAAATTGAAGAATGCTCAGTGTGAGGAACAGCAGTCCTGAGAGATTCTGCTCTCGCTGCTTGGGGTGGATGTTGAGTGGCTAAAATTATGGAAAGCAGTCAGGGATGGATGATCAGTATCTCTGGAAACAGTTTCCAAACAGTTCAAGTAGAGGACCCCAATGAAATCAGTGAGGGCTTTGGCTGTCGCTTGTTTTGCATTGTGCTGCCTGGATTTTGTCACTTTAGATGTGCCATTGATAAGGAATTTTAATTTCTAGGGTTTGGGTTTTGGGTTGGGTGTTTTTTTGTCTAGGGCTATTTGGGTTTGGGCTTTTTGTTTGCTCATCAGGAAGACAGGTCTCTTCACTTCTTAGTTAGCATAGTGTTTCTACAGTCGTTTGATGCCTAAGATGTCTGGCCCAGCTTGAAGTAATATGCAACACTTGTCACAGCAATGGCTTTACACATCACAGCTAGATAGCCTGGAGATGGGAGAACATGCACATGACATGTGCTGTCACATGGCTGGGGCAGGTACCACCCACAGGAACCACACTTGTGTGCCGAGGAATGTTGCTGATGGACATCTGGGCAGCAAAAGGACTTTATTCTTCCCCAGTATACTGGTAGGGCTGCAAAAGCTTCTTCATTCCCTCTGCTCTGACAGTGCTGTGGAGCCCAGTCATCAAATGTGCAGCTTGCTTCCATGGCTTTTGTAAAGCCATTTTTGAAAGCAAATTCTAGTTTTGTCCTGCAGGAAAATCATGTTTCACCCCATGAGTACGTGGCAGCCACAGCTCTGCAGATGAGTTAGGGTACCAATAAAATGCTAGGGCCTATGACAAGGGGTAGTGGTTTTAAACTAAAAGAGGGTAGATTTAGACTAGGTACAAAGAAGAAGTTTTGTGTGAGAGTGGTAAAATACTGTCAGAGACAGCCCAAAGTGGTGGTAGATGTCCCATCCCGGGAAACATTCAAGGTCAGGTTAGACAGGGCTTTGAGCCATCCTGGTCTAGTCAAAGATGTCCCTGCTTGTGGTAGTGGAGGTTGGAGTAGGTAACCCTTAAATGTTCATTCCAAAGCAATACATTCTATGATTCTAATACAAGCCATGGGGAGAAAGAGAGATGACATCACTCATTTGTTTCAGCTCTCACTGTAGAAGAGGTTTCTTACCATGGTAGGAAGTTGGTTTGGTTCAAACAAATTTGAGCAGTGATAGATCCTTATGTGCCCTCACTCTCCTTGCACACAGTGACATGACCCACATAAGAGTTAATTCCAGCTGTAAGCCCTGTCAGCTGGGCAGTAAACCTGCTCCTAGACCCTTCCTGCTTCCACCTAATCTGGGCAAATCCTCTTTCCTTATACCTTTCCTCCTTTTTCTGCTACCTTGGGGTAAAAAGGTGAGAATGACAAATGGCTATGGAAGCACAGTAACCATTCTGGTATGTGCATGAGAGCAAAATCAGTCTCCCCAGGCACACGCAATCCCTGTGGGCTGTGTGCTTATTGTTGTGTGCAGTCTGCTCAGCCTCTCCACTTGGCTACCTGGCCTGGCAGCATCAGGATTTTTTCCTGTTGTTCCCAACACCATGTCGTGTTCTGTAAACGATGGATGGGATCACAGGCTGAAGCTGTTGTCACAATGTGGTTATCCTGTACCAGCCCTGGTCAGCAGGGTTTGGGGAAGGAGGATCGTGCTAAGGTTCAAATAATTCCCTTTGAGTAGTATTTCATATCAAGGCTACAATGTTCCAGTTTCTTTAAGACTAATAAGTCAAACAGAAGTGTGGGGAAGGGCTGCTTTTGCTATTGTTTGAGACAGGGATGGCCTTGTACTGATGATAAATTCCTTTAAGAGACAGGAGAATTTCCTCTACTGACTGTTTCCAAAAGGGGTTAGGCAGACTTCTATTATAATAGTTACATGTAAGTAGTTGGTTTCACCTTTGCACAGGAGGAAATCTCTGGGTACCTCTCCTAGCTGAGCCTCCTGTCTATGAGCCAATGTCCAGAATGAAAGTCAAACCATCTCAGCTCTGGGTCTCAGCCAGGAGCTGCACCTGGCATAGTGGCTGCAAAGGTTAATCAGTCCTCTCCACATCTGCCTTTCTGGCTGATATGTTCATGAATAGAAATGACTGCATATATTTGTAAAACTTGGGCAAGATAATTTTGTCTCTCTGTGCAATGTGCTGTCACTGAGCCCTGTCACTGTCTCCCACACTTCCCTCACTCTTTCTCATACAAATCAACGATGCACCCAATCTACCATGTATGTAAATCAGAGAAGGGTCAATGAAATTCAGAAGTAAGAAATAGAGAAGGCTGTAAAATGAGCATGATTTCCATCAACTGCAAGCTTGGAAATGTCTCTGCAGCATGCTCTCTGGTCACTGAAAACCTCGTCTTTTAGACAAATATCTAGAACTCACTTGTCTCATCTGTTGTGGCAAAGGATGTCCTGGTATCTGTAATCTTTTGCTGAAGATGGAAACACCCCAGCGATGATTACCACATCCTGGATTAACACTTTACAGCTGAGTATGACATCTCTTCTGTGACTGGGGTTCCTGTCCCTTTTTAGAGCAACTTAAAAACAACTACACCCTTCAACTCATGCTGTGTCTCCTCCAAAATAAGTCATAGGTCAGTTCTCCTCTGGGAATGTTTAAGCTCTTTGTAATGACTTCCCTTTGGATGCAGTCAGTATTTTTCAGCATTCAGTTTTTTTGAGCAAGAGAAGCATATTAAAAGAGATTGGACACTTAATCTTACCCTGTTTAAAACCAAGCCAAGCAGAACAGTGCATTTTCAAGTTTTTTTGGTGTACAGTTTCCAGAAAATCCTTGAGAGGTTTTAATTAAAGGTGAAATTACTTTTCTTTTTCCTTTTCAAAATAAAGGCAAAATACAAACAAAAATCCCCCAGCTCCCACTTACAAAGCAAACTTTTGGACATAAATTGGTTCATTTAAAAGCAAGCTCAAAGCCCTAGGACTCTGCTGCCGGTGGTCATTGAGGACTGTTAGCTTTTAACACTGTGCCCATTAAAACTTGCTGGGAGTTTTATTGCTAGAGCAAGCATTTTTGTAAGCCACATTTTAAAAGTTACTATGCAGCTTCTCATCTGAGTGAGGAGAGGATCCCATGTTCATTGCAATAATAATATACACAAAAGCTTGCAGCAGAAATAAAAGGCTGTGCTGGGCGACTGAAAATGAAGGCATCTTTTAGATGTGGAAAGGATAAAGTGGAAAATATGCCACAGTTGTGTGCATGTCTGCCTGTATTTCTCCAGCATTCAATTATCAGCATCCATATAATTCCATATTGGCATTTTTAATGCACTTCAAGATGCCCAGTCGAGTGGCTGTGTGTGCAGCTCTGATATATAGGTTGGACCCTATGACCTTAGAGGTCTTTTCCAACCTGGTTAATTCTGTAATTCTGTATGCAAATCCACATGCAGCTCTTGACGTAGTTTCATATTCAGGATTGCAGGAAGCTTTTTCCTTGCCACTCTGATGTGTGTTAATCTTTGTTTCTCTAAAAGCACTTTAAAAGTGTTTCTAGAACACTTTTGACAATGAGACAAAATTTCTTCTTTACTGAGATCTTGTGGCTTTCCTGTACCCGAAGTACCACATAGTACAAAGAAAAACTTCCACCAGTGGAGCACCAAAGGGTCATATTCATACTACCTGATCCGGACAGCTGCTTCCATCCATCAGATATTAGAGACAACCTAAGATCTGGCAGTCTGAATCATTCATTTTTTTATTAACTTGTCAACATTGTTGTAGATGTAGGGCAAAAGCTGGAATGCATAGAGGTTGGATGATGCCTAGACTGGTCGCAAGAGCAGAGCATGTTTGGATCCAAATAGGTCAAGTACTTGTCTTAGGGACATATAAATGATCAATCAATTGAAGTAGCTGCCTAATAGATTTGTAATTATGGCTTCTAAACCATATATATATAACCATATAACAGTATAGTTATAAAAAGTATAACTTATGTCTGTAATATAGTTGTAATGGGTTATTTGTTGACTTCTTGTAAACCTACTGTGGCTGCCAATCTTTCAGAGGCATGCACACTAAATGGAAATTTTCAGAAGTGTGCATGCTAAATGGAAAACTCTTAAGTATTATTTTGTACTTGCCATAGCTTGCAGTGACTACCAGGTTCACACTATTCCCAAATGCTAGAATGCATCAGAATTTAATTGTGGGCAGTTTGACACCTTCATAGAACAAGAAAGACTAAGCATAAATACCAGGTTAATGAAGGAGAAAATCCCTATGGTGTCATTAAACCTTCTCCAGAGCAAATTCAGTCTGTCTGAATAAATGTTTAATGCAGAGTTGTATCAGTTGGTGTCATCGATTGTAAGAGAAACGCTTTTGGTTTAGCAAGGAGCCCATCAGCATGAACAGGAGTTAACAACCTCACAGTGCCAACAACTGCTTGGTATTGCTTCAGGGTAGGAATCCCACCAAAAAGAGTCAGATATGCTCACATGGGCAAGGAAACACACTTCCTGGATTGTAGGGGTTATTGACAATGCTGTCAATAGTGTTGTTATCGTCTAATCTTTCTCTTCATTTGTAATTACAGTGCTATGAGTGTCCCTGTGGTGTGCTAATCACTCTTAGTACCAGAAATTGCAAGTCTGTTCCACATGAACAACTGTATTTATGTCACATTTCCCTACAGTTTTGACCAAGAAATAGATTGGTGACTATTTTTTGAGCTGGATTCTCATAGACAGTCTAGCAGAACACCTACTGTCAATGTGATCGAGTTCCACCTTTAGTTTAGAGTGTCCCATAATCTGAAATAATCCTGTATCCCTGTCTGTAATCCTATAAAACTGAAACTAATGCATTTACAGGAATTTGCTTCTGTAATACTTTTAGCTTGTCTTTATGTCTACTGCTTCTGTTGTCATTGTTAATTTGTCTTTTTGTATTTGGATTACCTGGAAGTCTCTGAAGTTCTTGGGGGACTCATTAAGATCAGAATCATTAAGATTGGAAAAGACCTCTAAAATTATTAAATCCCAATCATCAACTCAACACCATCATGCCCACTAAATCAAGTCCCTATAACTATATATTAAAAAACATATATAGTCAGACCCCAAAACCAAGATTTTTTTTCACACTTCTAGCAGAAATGTAACTGTACAGAAGGATGAAATTCAGCAAACTGATTTAAAAAAAAAAAGACACAAAAATAAACCATACTTGAAAAACTCATTTCCTGCTCTAGCTCTAGAGTTGTTCTATCATGAACCATTAAAAAATCATGGTAGGTGCAAACACACACAGGTATCCTGGAAATCCCTTTGATAACTTCTTTTTCCCAAGCAAACAGTAGCAGAGTTTTGGTCATGGCTTGCAAGCCACCTAATGGCAGGAGAAGGATGTGAAAGTACGAAAGCATTCTGCCCACCATGGACTCTCTTCCATGAAAGATGATTAACAGGAATCAAACCACAAGTTTAATGTGTCCTGTTGTCTGCATGAATGTTTTTAAAGTACTCTTTGAAGTAGAGCCATTCATAGAGGTAAAGTGAATGAATTCTAGTGAGTGAGTGAATTCTAGTTTAGGATTTTCATTATAGAGTTATTTTTTTCAATGACCCAGGTTTGGGCTCTTGGCATGACAACTTATATAAAGACAGGACAAAAAGTTCAATCCCAACTCATCAAAAAGTATTGCCCTACTACAGGAAAGCTCTCATAGTTCATCAGGTTAAACCTATGTCTGTTCAGCATTGTAAACTACAGGATCAGGAGGAAAAATTATACGTTTTAAAGAGCATGTAGCTATCCACTTGCTTATTAAAACATCAGTTTGTCTGTGGGAAGGGAATTTGGAATAGGAGAAGGAAAATGAAGCGCCACCAGAGAAACAAAGTGTAATTTCCTGATTAATAGACTGTGTGCAAAGACGTAGGACTCCTCCAAAATCACTTTTTAGCAAGAGAGTGGCTGTGGAAGACATTACTACTAGTAGATTATTTTTCCACTACTGGCTTTCAGCACATCCCCAGTGAGACCTGGCATAACCAGTACTGTTCATGGCTTGGCTGGGCAGTGCTTTCTTTCTGGTGCTCATATTTTGTTCTTAAAATACTTGATGTGAGGGTTGAGCCAAAGGAGTAGACCATAAACAGGTCAGGAGTGGAGTTGCCCGTGAAGTTTGTATTAATCACGCTTTCCCCTGGCCTCTCAGTTTATCTCATGAAAAAGACACCAAGGGGTCAGTTTGAAAATCATGGCTGCTTCATGTTCCTGAGTTGTGTAATCTTGAAAAGTTAAGGCTAGATTTACTTTGGCAAGTTATTGTGCATAATCAGCAGGCTTCTTCAGTGAGCCTGGCATGATACCACAGCTGGCCACAGTAACAAAGGGCTAGTAGATAAGTAGTGAGTAACTTAACGTTATAGCATCTACTGGAAATAAATTGATCATGAATTTTTCTCCAGACACAGTTGTCCATGTGTTTCCTATTGATAAGTAGTATCCAAGTGAATGCTGTCCTTGCATAGCTGGTGCCCCTGGGGAGAAAGCTGGACTCCCTTCAGCCTTGACGTTCACCCCAAGTCCAGTTTTGCTTCACTCTCAAGGCCAAAGGTCACTGGTGCTATATGAAGAGATGGTAGTGGAGGACACAGTACTTATCAAAAAGGTTCCAGTTTGACTGGGATCCTGCAGTGAATTTGCAGCATTAGCAATTGTTATTCATAGAATCATAAAATAGCTTGGTTTGGAAAGGACCTATAAAGGTCATCGAGTCCAACTTCCTTGCAATGAGTAGAGACAGAGCTCTGTCCAACTTGACCTTTAATCTTTCCAGGGATGGGGCATCCACTACCTCTCTAAGGAACCTGTTTCAGTGTCCCATTGCCCTCATTGTGAAAATTCTCATCCTTACATCCAGTCTGAATCTACCCTCCTTCAGTTTAAAGCCCCTATCTCCTGTTCTGACTCAACAGACTGTACTAAAACTGTGGTGAAGAGACCAGGGCAGAGACAGACCATCTTTCATGGCACTTCTAGCCCCATTCAAAAAAAAAACAACAAAAAAAAACCCCTATATATATATATATAATTGTTTTGGTTGGAAAAGACCTCTAAGATCAAGTCCAACCATTGACCTAACACCACCATGGACATATAAACATGTCATAGAATCATAGAATGGTTTAGGTTGAAAGAGACCTCAAAGATCATCCAGTTCCAACCCCCTGCCATAGGCAGGGACACCTCCCACTAGATCAGGTCACTCAAGGCCTCATCCAGCCTGGCCTTGAACACCTCCAGGGAGGGAGCAGCCACAACCTCCCTGGGCAACCTGTTCCAGTGTCTCACCACCCTCACTGTGAAGAACTTCCTCCTAACATCCCATTTAAATCTCCCCTCTGCCAGTTTAAACCCATTCCCCCTCATCCTGTCATTACAAGACCTTGTGAATAGTCCCTCCCCAGCCCTCCTGCAGGCCCCCTTCAGATACTGGAAGGCTACTGTAAGATCTCCTGGAAGCCTTCTCTTCTCCAGACTGAAAAGCCCCAACTCTCTCAGCCTGTTGTCATAGCAGAGGTGCTCCAGCCCTCTGTCCCGAAGTGAAATTTCTCACTTGGCCTGTGTGGTATTTTGAGGAATCCTAGGTCCCCCTTAAATAAAACCATAGGGTCAGAGGCCCATCCCAGGGGGATGGACCTGCTCATCCCAGGATATTGTAATATTGTTATTCTATTCCTTTTACGGTATCACAGCTTAAAAGATAGTGCCTGACTTGATCTCTCCCCCTTCTCTTCCCTGCCTTTCTTGCTTCTACTTCTCTGAGCAGCCTGTGCTGTTATCTCCTGGTTCGTGGGGGAGTTGGCAGGCAGGGAGTTGAGCCACTGAGCCCTTGTGGGCCCAGCTGGGAGGGTGGCAGTTTCGGCCTACCCTTAGGCTGACTGAGGGTGGAAGAGGTGGAGGATTCTAGGAGGCCAGTTTGGGCCAGGTAAGTCTTGTACTTATTCTACCCGATTGCCTTTTGTATATATGCTCTTGTAAACAGAATTTCTCTTTAAAACTTCCAGTTGGTGTGCGGTATTCTCATTCTCACTCCTGAAAAGGGGTAAGAGTCGATTCTGTTCTCCAGAACTGGGTAAGCTCATGGCCCAAGCTGGCACAGCCTGAAGATTTGAGTAGCAGCTGTAGCCCTGGAAAACAGTACAATTAATCCCGGATATTAACACTGCAATTTCACTACACCAAACAGCACTTGCAGAAATTGGCTCTTGGTATGTGAGAGAGAAAAATGTGGGGGAGAACAAAATGTCTTTAGCTGGGTGGAAGGAGGCAGGTATGGCAACTCCCATCACCTAAGGATACGGGCAGGCTAAAGACCTTTCCTGAGCCAAAGCCTCCAGCCCTTCATGAGGGAATTTTCACTTCCAGACCACTAAGCAAGATGCCTGGTAAAGTCTGCCAAAATAATGATGTATGTTGAGGCAACTGAATGCGAATTCCCCACCCAAGTTCCTGCTAGTCTTATGCACATCTTGCACAAAAGGCTGTTTGCTTACCCTCACTGCACATAGGCAGGGAGATCTCCTATCTGTCTGGCCAGCCCCAGCCTGCCAGCAAACTTGCTCACTTATGAGACACAAGTAGGTAATGATTTTTTTCAGATCACTGGCACCTAAAATGCCATGCAGTTACGGTCCATAAACCATCTCCAGTTTTTCTTCTATTCACTGTGATAGATGAAACACTGTCAAGGAACTGGCTCCATGGAGGAGTTGCTGCTTCAAATTTGTCTAAAGCTTCTTATTCTCATGGCTTAAGCATTCTTGAATGGCTTTGTTTTCTAGGCAGTTGTTGCCTGGTGTTTTTGTTCTAGGCAGTTGCTTGAGGTGAACATTTTAATAAATCCAAGAGCAATATACCAACCAGCTTGAGTGACTTCAGTAATGTGACCCCATTTGACAGCGGCAGTCAAACAGATTTACGTCTTGCAGCACAGTAAGGGTTGGGTCAGAAAATCTGCATATTGTTTTCTTCCTGATTAAATGGCAGGTTAGAATTTGGGATGCTTTTCTATGGCTGTGGTCACATGGGAAAGCAGCACCTATGTCATCCCTGCAAGGATGTAATAGTGGACAGGCATGTGAGAAGTCACACCATGAACACACTGAAGTCACAGAGGCTGTGCTGGGACACAGACTTTATCCCATCCCCTACCTTGTGTCTTGAGCCCTGGTGTGGTCTTCAGTGCTTGGGAAGGCTCATCTGGAGCTAGAAAAGATGGGTCAGAGGTCTTGCATAGCCTGCTAGCATCAGCTGGTTAAGAGAGATTCATGTATCTGCCCTGTGTTTAACTCTCATGGGCTGCCAGGCTGTCTTTTAATTGCACAATCTATCTCACATAACAAAAGGCTCATGCTCAGAGGTCTCTGGCAAGGTGTCAGACCAATGAAGTGTTTATTTCCAAATGTCAGCCAGCTTTGGGCAGTGGGAGGCAGCCAGTGATGAGCCAGGGCAGGGCAGACAAGCCTGTGGTTTGGAGTGAAACAGTCCCCTCTGTTGTTCCTTTACAGGCATAAGCCCAGACCCAGGGTGGAAATGTATGTGTGTTTTTCCAGGGAAGTTTTTTTAATGCCCCAGGATGACATCTTCCAAGACTGCTCTGGGCCTTTGAGGGTGCAGTAAAGCAAGACTGAATCTTCCATCCTCTCCCAGGCTAGGGCTTTGAGACCAAGGGTTATTCAAGTAGTTTACTCATGAGGAATGTGAATGGGAGGAAAGTCACAAAAAGAGCTGAAATGATGCTTGAGAAAATACTGTTTGCTTTGCCAAAAGGCTTTAGAACAATGTGGCTTAGCTGGAAGACTAAGTCATATTTGAAGGTTTTGCTGTATGGAGGTCTGAACTGTGCTTCTGAAGATGGGTACTTGCAGTTCGGCCACTGAGATATTTCTAGCACAGCACAGTCTCTTGAAGTCAAATTGCAGCAGATCTTTACTCCTTGAAGTTGTAAAATACTTTGGGTCATAGAAGAGTTGTATGATGGCCACCACCAGTTATGAGAAAGCTGCAGTGCATCACATTGTCCTTCCCCAGCTTCCATCGAGGCAGGTGGGTATGTGGGGTTTGAGTCTAAAGAACTTTGGGACCTTTGATAGTGAATAGAAAGTTGGAAATATCTTTGTACAGGGATGCCGCGCCCTGTTGCCTTTGTGTTCTTTTGCCCAACGTGCTGTGTCTGGGAAGTGCTGGCAACTTCAAACTACAGAATTGTGTTTCACATGAAGGTTTTAATGTGAATTTTCACATGGAGGTTTTAATGTGAATTATGGACAAGAAGGCAAAAGCTGGCTCCTGAACCATCAGCATAAGCTAACAAAGATCTCCTCAAAGGGGTAGTAAGTACTTCTTTGTCAGCCATATAGGCATCAAAATGGGGTAAAAGTCCACTGTAGTAAGTGACATTCACAACTTGGGGGGGGGGGGGAGAAGTGCAGTGATTTTTTTCTCAATATTTTTTCATTATTTTTTATGTGCGTCTTTAAAAAGTCAAGAAATTAAGCATTCTTTCAATATTGTGTGGTTGGCCATGCAGATCTTGTTCACTCATCTGGGTGAGCCCCAGGCCTGTCCTGGACCAGCCCTGAAAAAGACCCAGACAGTATCCCGTCTTCTGAGTCCCTCAAGTTTCCACCTGCCTATGTGCCACTCTACTCCTTTGGGCTGGTACAGAGAAGCCTTTGATGGGCTCATGGCTCCTAGAGATGGAGGCAGGGCAGGGTACTACTTTGACTCTCATTCTTGCTGCTGTCTCTGTGTGCACCTTTGAAGGTGTGCAGATGATACAATCACATAACCTAACAAGTGCAGTGAGAATACATTGCATTTGTAGGTGGATTTTTAAAAAAAAATATTTCCTGAAGGTGTTAACAAATGCTTTATGTTAGTCTTTCTCTGTTAATTGCCAAATTGGCAAGGAGCCAGGGACATTTTTCAGGCTGAGTTTACGATACAAACAAACAAACAAACAAAAAACCCCAACAAGAATCTACCCTGGGGTGGTGTGTGTGTGTGTGTGCTTGTGTGTGTGAAAGAAAGGAGGAAAAGCTCTTTCTATTCCTTCTTTCTAAAATGCAAGAAGACAATGAAGACAAACAATCACAATGGATTAGTCCTGGTATATTTTGTAAAATGTAGAGAGAATATTAAGCTCTGCCTTCCTTTATGGCTATTTAATCACACTGGACCCACTCCTACACTCAAGATGGAGGTTGCAAGAATCTGCCCCTTCTGCTGAACGTGCCACTTTCTGCACTTGTCTAGGACACAGCATTTCGTATTTCCCATGCACTGTATGTCAATGGATGTTAGCAGCATAAATAAGTTATCCTGGACTGTATATAGGTGTCTTCATGGGACAAGGGTTTAGGTAGGAAGGAGGATGAACTGGGAGAGTAGCAGAAGAAATCCAGATCACAAGACCTTAAGCACCCAATCACTTAAGGTAGCTTAACCTGCTGGTTGCATGAGCTAAGCTGGGATAGCTGCCCACAGGCACAGCCGGAGCAGGCTGTAGTTTAAATCTGTTTAACCCTCAGGGGGCTGTAGCCGGGCAAGTAATTTAAATCTCTGTACCTGAAGTACCCAGAAATTGTTTCTGAGTCTGGGGCCAAAATAGCCTGTTCACAGATGTACTAATGCCAAGGTCACACCATGGTATGTTGATAAGAACTGTGGCTGGTATCATGCTACTTACTTGTAATGGCTTAAATTAACTGTCACAAATAGTATCAGGAGGTAAAACATACCCAGCAGCTGGGGTTGTCAGCCCTGCATGTTTTCCCACACCAACTGCTTCCTGGCACCTTGACAAATCCTATGGAAACCCATTTGCAAAGCTATGAGTATGTGGGAGCAGAGGGAGACACAGGAACAGTTTGAGATGTAGTGCAAGATACTTGGAAGACTGAAAGTATTGATCCCTGGATTGGATCTAAACTGTTTTAAGAACGGGAAAAAAGTGGTCCCTGTCCAAGTCACACTGAACTCAATGGAAAAATTTTCCATTCATTTCACCTCTCCATTCCCTCAGGCCCTTAATCACATTTATAGTCCCCAGAGCCTTTCTGTCAGGTTACATATATATATTTTTATACTACTATGAGTACACATAGGAAACATGAGTATTCATAGGAAACTGTCAGTAATAGGTATTAAAATAGAGTATCCGGTGTTTATTTCCATACTGGAAAAGGGCCTTGGGAGTTCTGGTTTCTCACCTTCCTATAATGTGCTATAAAAGGTGAAATGATTAGGAGTTTGGAAACACTGTAATCCACTGCATAAACACTGGTTTGGGGAGGGGGTTATTTCAAATTCTAAATATAAGCTTAACCTTAGCTCAGTTACAGTAAATAAATAAATAAATCTGGTGAGATGGGTGTTTGTATTGGAGGTCAGAACTGTTTCTTTTATGAACAATACTCCGTTTTATAGGCTTTTCCAAGAAATGCCAAATAATCTCCCTCCCTCCTCCACTTTAAAAATAATAGAGGAGCAGGAGCTGTGTCTGTTAACAGCAGTAGGGATTCAATTCACTAGCACCACAACTCTTCAGTTATCCAATGCATAAATGTCTTGGATTTGGCATATTTAGAGGGATTTGGGGCTATGTTTTAGTTTAGACTAACAACTACACCCAGGGTATTAAAGCTCTGATGTGTTTGGGGCTGCTCTCTGGCACAGACCAGCTGCCCTGGATGGGTGCTGTACCTGGGGACTGTGCTCTTGAGCTGCTTTTCTAACTCTCTAAGGCACAGTGGGCAGCACCTCCGCTGCCGTTTGGGTTGCATTTCCTGAATCGTACCCAGGAATAGTTTGGAAGATTTCTGATCAGTCCCAAAACTTACCTCTAAAAAGTTGAAGTGTGCACAGTATTGTACCCTCGTGCTGTTTGATTTAGCACTGCAGGGAGCCCCAGCAGCTGGGGTTAATAAAGCCTTTTGTTATCCAGTGTGACCCACTTGTCAGCCCTTGAGCTCCTGTAAATGCATTTGTAGGGACAGACTTAAAATAAATCTTGAGGCATTTGGCAAACAGCAGCTAATTGAAGGGCACACGCTACTCATCACGTGCTGCAGATGGGAAACCTGATGCAGAGCAGATGTTTAAGGCCATGGTTTTAGTCTTCTGCCTTTGAATTTGGCTTTAGGGAACTTGATAAATATTTACACACTGCCTCTTAAAATCAAGCCTGTGCTGTCTCCAAAACACCATGTCAAACCCCTTTGAAAAGGAGTTTGGCCTCGGGCAGCTCCTCACAGGTATCCAGGAGAAAAGCCAGCAACAAAGCTGGGGTGCTGCAGCTAGCCCAGAGCTGTGGTCATCAGATGCACTTCCCACAAGTCAAGATTTAAGTGATGAAATGAGAGGGATACTTCATTGGTGTAGTGCACAGAATAGGTTTACAATTTTTTTTTTTTTAGCAAGAACAGTTGCAGTTTTTCCTCTTGGTTGGCCTGAAGCATGCAGCTGTGCAGTGAATGAGACTTCTGCTGAGCTTTTTCTCATGTTCATGAATGTGCACACATTCTGATACAGTTGCTTCTGTAGTTTCTTTTTTCTTTTTCATAAGAAAAAAACCAAAACAAACTAACCAGACAACCAAGCAACAAACAAACAACAAACAAACCAACCAAAACAAACACCACCACCCACAAAAAACCCAAAAACAAACAAACAAAAAAACCCCAAACCCAACAGCAACAACAAAACCCCTAAAAACTTGTAACAATAAGTGTTATTAAAGCAATGGCACTTTTGGGACTATTTACAAGCTTCCAAAATTTTAAAAGCACAATGTTTTTTACCTCCTACAAAACAATCACATCGTGGGAGAAAGGGGTCAATTTTTTTACTTTTAAAAACTTGCTCAGATCACTGCTGCTAGGCAGGGGGTACCAGGAGGGGACTGGAGAACAGCCTCCTGACTCACTGAGGTGAAGCAGTTTTCTATCTTTTTACCTGACTTGGGGTCTTATGGGAACTCTCTTAGATCCCAGGCTGCCCTCATCTTCCTTGGCCGGAAAAACAGCAATAATCCACACAAACCAAAAGCCATTTATTCTTTTATTTCCTCTGTCTGTCCCAGGATGTATGAGCTGTTCTTGCTTGGCTCTTTCTGAATTACGAGTCCAGCCCTGATCGTTAAGAATCTAAGGCAGTTGTGCGGAGGAAGTGAAAGGAACTAATTCCTCTTCCTCCCTATCCTACTAGTCCCTGCTTTGCCGAGTGTTTTTTGTTAGCTGCTTTGAGTTACGAATACTTTGCTGTGTATCTTGTGGCTATCAAGGACATCCTAAAGGAAGTGAGTCATTGCATTCAAATGGCTACAGACTATAATTCAAATAAGACCTGAGCACCGCGGCTCATTCAGTACGAAGGGACTCAATGCCCATCCACAGGTCAATGTTTCACTCTGAAACTTCTCAGCATGCAGATATCACGGCAGAAATTGCAGCTGGTGCTGCTATGGTGAGAGCTCTGAGCTGATCAGAGGGTTTGGGATGGGCAGAGAAATTAGGTTGAGAGGAATGCAAAAATCTTTTCTTACAGTGATTTTTCCTTCTTTTTGTGTGTCTGTGTCTCCAGGCTGCAAACTGGTCTTCATGGCTTAAATGGACATCAAAGCACATCTCTCTGCTGGACTGTACATCCCCAGATGATCTGATCCTTCATGAACTAACTTCCGAGAAAAAAAAACAAACCACCCTCTTCTTTCTATGATTTGTTTGCTTTAATTTATGGCTTGCTTCCACAGAAAAAAACCTACATTTTAATGCTGGTATTGCTCCCCTCTAAATCTTCTGGTACATGGAAGGACAAGGGTCCATCTTTGTTGTACTCTCATCAGAAGAGGTTAACAGCAGGTCACAGAGAGGTGGAAGAGTTTTAGAAGCTCTGAGAAGGTGAAAGAAATACCCAGCTTTGCCTTTTCTCCATTTTTGGGAAACAAGGTTCCTCCGCTAACAGATTGAGGTAGGGGAAATGGTATGTCCAGCCTAAGCCTAAGGTGGTAACTGCCAGTTGCCTGCAACACCCTTTCTTCTTGCCTTACATTGGACCCTACATTGTACTTGGTCAGGAGTGACAGCAGAGCCAGAGCAGGAAAGATGGTGGTCATAAGGAGGAGAAATGTGAAAGTGTTCACCTTCGCCTTTTTGCTCATCACAGTAACATCATTTTTGCTGAACTACACGCACCAGGTGACCACATCCACCTGGGATCTCAGCAACTTCATCAGGCATTTATTAGAGCAAATCCAAAAACTCCTCAAGTACCCCAGAAGACCGTGCAGCTGTCGCACCTGTATTTCTGAGTTGGGACATTCCCTCTGGTTCGATCAGAGGTTTAATTCAACTATGCAACCTTTCTTGACCTCACAAAATGCCTTCATCCCAGAAGACAGCTACAGGTGGTGGCTGGTAAGTGAGAGGTGTGGATATGACTTACTATTTGCACGATAGTTGTGGTATCTGGCTTTGGACAGTGCTGAGTGGATAGTGAGAGATGGTTTTTGCCAAAAGCATTTGCTATCTCAGCTGACAAGGTGGGCAGAGATGGAAGAAAGCAGATGTTCTTGATGCTGCTTAGTTACAGGCTCTCAGAGCACGCATTTACTTGCTCCAAGCTAGAAAAGTCCCTTGCAGAGTTAGGCAGGGAATCTAGAATTTGCAAATGTCACTATTGCTTTTTTCTTTCCTCTCTTTTAAAGACTAGACTCAGTAAACTAAGTTGGTAAAAAGGGCTTTTACTCTTCATCAAAGTAGCAATGCAAAATTGGGAAGTGTGTCATTCCCCAAAGGCTCTTACTACTATAAGACATGTAAATAATTAGGAGACTTAAACAGAAAATAATTCATTCCATGTGTATGAGAACAGTCTCTATTGTGGCCAGTGATGTAAAACAGGTCTGTAAAGTGCACGAGCATCCATGGGTCACCGGGAAGGAGCAGCTCCTGTCTGTCCTTGTGCAGAGTTGTCCAGCAAGCTCGATCCAAGCATTATGAAAGCTAGTGGATTCCTTCTTAAGAAAATCAAGAAAGGAAGAAGACATATCCTAACATTTTGCTTGATGAAATCCTCTTTTATGTTCTCTTGAAACATTGATTAGATTAATTACTCACAGCCTGCACTGCTGAGCTGCTAACGCACAGGTTCTGGTTGTGGCAAACCTAGCCAAGTTGCAGTTTCATTATGACTTGCTTTCCCCTTCTTCAGGAAACACATTTTCTATATGCCTTTATTTGAATACACAGCAGCCAGAAACTTGGTGTTTTGTGGCAAGCACAGCCCTTGATGCTAAATCTGGGGCTTTCATCCTGTCTCTGGTGCTCTGGAAGGCCGATGTAGCAGGCGCTCCCTTTCAGAGTGGGAGTGTTTAGGTTTTAGATGAGGCTGTCAGGTGATATGGGAATGAAACTACATAAATTATCACCTCTCATTCTACTATCTGTTGGATTTGCTGCTGCAAAAGAGGTATCTCTGAACTTGGATGTCTTTGTTGCATAAATAATATCCTCATTTTATGATTAAATCCTCCTTTTGCTACGTCTCATATTCTATGCCTTTCACTTGCCCCTTGGCCATGACACAGATTTTCATTGCTTGTGTTTTTTCTTACAGCCCCCAGACACTTTTCCTTCTAGTCCCCACATTTCCTCTCTATGCTTTGCTGGAGCCACAAGAAGGGAAAATGGTAAGCTTAGGTCTAGGGTAAGGTTTCACCAGGGAGCTTATCAAACAACTGAGTTTTAGGAGGAGGGAGGATACTCCAAATCAAGCTTAGCAGATGAGAGGATGATGTTGTTTATGGACAGCACAATTGTTGATGCTGGTTGTGAAGTGGCCCCTGATTGCCTTTTAGCAGGGAAACCAGGAGCAGTCAGCATTTCAAAGAGGTGCCAAGGGAAGCACTGCATGATCAATCCTAAACCCTGTCTGTGCTCCTGCCACCCCCAGGCTCAGGAAGAGTCCTGTGAGACATGGCTGGGCAGTAGAGGACCTATGATAAGGAAGGGCTCTGCCCCCACAGATGTGCACCTGCAGAACTACTCTGCATTCTGCACTTCTGTATGTTTCAGTACAGAAGTCTTGAGTTTCTAATTCTCCTTCTTTAGTGAAACTGAAGAAGAAAAAATTACCACAGTTATCTCACTTTGGACAACCTGAAACAGATTTTGTGGGGTGTTTTTGCGGGGACAGGGTTGTCTATTTTTCATGTAAATTAAAAATGTCAGGACAGCCAAGTCTTCTTTTTCTCCTCCCACCCTCACCCATCCTAAATAAAAGCTGTCCAGTAATTTGCAGGGCTGTCTAACCCTATTTTTAGTGCTTTCATTCTTTTTTTGAATTCAGGTCAAGTTCAAAGGGAATACACCACTTCAGAACACAAAATCAAAGCCATTTTTTTCTAGTTGGTAAAAATAAATGTTCTGAGTTTTGTCTGCTTTTTTTCCATCTTACTTTTTGTCAGCCAGAAATTATCTTCAGCTAGAATGTGTGAAATATGTTAGTGTCCCCCAAAACTGCATTGTGTGTTGGAAATCAGTTACTTACTGAAAATACCTGCCCTGTTCTATGGTAGACAGAGAAGGTATTCTGACTCCTCTGAAAGATGTTTTTGGGTATCCAGGCATGTCTTGTACTCAGCTCCTCATTGCAACCTGTTTTCTATACACCTGTTGCTTTAGGGAAGCCTTTCTGAGACATTCAGTGGCATTTCTACAGTAAGCAATTCCCAGGTGCATCCTGACTGCTTCCTTTTCACTGCTTGTTTTTAGACTTGTCTTCAAAGTGATTCTGAGATTTCAGCCAGTGTTAAAGAAAACACTGCTCATGGCCATGCTTTACTCTTGCATGCTGACTCAAAAAATTTTGACATTTTACTCTATTTGTACTTGAAGTATGAGATGTGAGGAGACATAAGACTGCTTAAACTTCATTTCAGGGGATAAATGACTGCATTTGCTCTCAGCAGCTGACTTCAGACAGCATGGTGGTTTCATTATGCTGTAACTGAGACCATGGTGACTGCACTGGAGCTATTTATTATAAGACTCTGACTTTCCCATCACGGGGAAACCCATGTGATGTGCTTGGACTAAACAAAGCAAAGTGCTTGCCAGAGAGCTGTCTGTCTATGAGGCTCAGTTTTCTGCCCCTTAATTTATTAACCCTCTTGGGTTTGTTGTGAATAAGGATTATTCATCCAAATAGTCCCATAGCATTAGCATCCCTCCTTTTCTAGGAGAATGAGGACTGATTTCAGAGCCTAGTGGCCTGTATTTGAGATGAAGTGGCATTTGGGGACAGAGAACGAGGTGTTTTTACTTGCTTACATCTCTTCACTTCCTACCAGGCTGCTTCATGGTTTATTTGGAGAATGTATGGTTTAAGTGTTACCAGCTTGTTAGGATATGGCCTTTTGGAAGGAAATAGTCCTGGCTGCTGTGAATGAAACTGCATCGTCTATACTGCAATTAGTGGTATTACTTGCATGGAGGGGAAGGAACAGGGAAAAGAAGGTCAGCGCAAATCACTCTCCTTGCAGTGGCTCATCATGCTGCATGGGACAGTACTGCTTCTGGAGAAGAGACCTGAAAATGTGCCTGTTTGTTTCTGTGCTCACAAAAACAGTGGGATCTTGTCAGGGCTGTTACTTACTTTCCATTGTCCTTCCTTCCTTCTGTCTGTCCATCTCAAGAATCTGGCATTGCAGGTGATGCATTCCTTTCTGTTTATATTTTATTTCTCACCTCCCTAAGCTGGTTCACCTGCAAGTTTTTAATCTTTTCTTCCATGTCACAAATGCTGTGGACATTTCCTTTGCATTTAATAACCTGTGTATAAGGAACAGGGTGGCAACTATTATCTACTGTAACACAGCACAGCATTTATTTAGTTTTTCTCAGTGTACTTTCAGGGGTTTTTGGCATTGTTTTTGGCGACCAGAAAGTATTAAAAATATAAAATCAGAACCTGCTGTTCTAAATCCAAAATAACCCCATTGAGGTTGATGGAATAAAGCTGTGATAAGCAAAATCAGTCTCAGAGTTCCCTGGCAACCTTATCTGTAGAATTTTGTTCATAAACTACCAAGCCATAAGGATTTTTATCTTAAGTCTTATGATATTTGAGGGGTTTGCTTTCTTCTTCTTGGAAAGAAGCTTAGGTCTTGGGACCATGTGGTAGTGTAACTAAAAGAAAATGTTAGCTTTTAGTCATTATGTTTGTAGGAAAAAATGTAATATCCGGCTTCAAGATTTGCTAACCAGACAGAGAACAAAAGGGCATCCCCAACACACGTACTGGGGAAGGCGTGGAAGCTGCCCTCATTTTTAAGAAAGCAGCAGAGCTACTTGGCACCTGAGTCATGCGTTCTGAATGCTCTGTAGGAAATTTGCCCAAATCCTCTGATCACCAAAAGTCTTCTTTAAAGGTGGCACACAGTCTGTGATATTTTGAAAACATGTTGAAGCACGATAGGTAACAGATAACTGCAAAAGGTGGTACCAAATGCAGTCCTGGTCCCAAGCTCTAATCCCAGTGCCTGCTATATGGCCAGTCCTACCTGGTATTGTAATGTTTGGGTGCAAGCACAACATTTAGACTAGCCGTGGACATACTGGGGAGAACCTGAATCTGGGCTATCTCTTACCCCCACTAGTAACCCCCATGTATGTCCATCCGGGCTGCAGCTCCAGGGTGTCCTACCATAAGGACAGATAAATCTGGACGTGGTTCAAACTCATAGGTCCCTCTCAGCACAGCAGTGTACTCTGCTGAGCTGCAAGCATCCTGTAGCCAGAAATGAGGGTGCAGAAAGCTGGTAGAGTAAGGGTCTTTGCTCCTTAGAGTAGCGGGGAGGTGACTTGTACCAGCCACGGGAGTCAAAAATCATACAATTTGGCATAAGGATATTATTGTGTATTATTTACATAATATATGCACATTACATTCATATTTGAAAATACACATGTTTTTGGCAGACACAAATCATTAAACAAAGCCTGAACTCCTGAAAGCTCCTTCATTCTTCCCTTTAATCTTTTTCATGCATAGTAATTGCAGGACATTAAATATAGCAATGATAATGCCATGTTTTTCAGGTCAAGGAGGCATTTTTAAAATTGATAGTTTCCTTTTAGCCTTTCCTCCAGTCTGCAAAATGGAGATTACCTGGATTTGCCCCACCAGGCTATTGCTAGGATTAATCTTTGTATGGTATCTTATAACTGGGAAGTGCTGCTTGAGTATGAATGCCTCCAAACTGCTGCAGTGAGGCAATGAGTAGCTGTGCAAGGGGGATTCTCATGGAACTTTAGTCCCTCTTTATCTTTTAAAAACATAAACCCCAGTATTGCTGCACCAACTTCCTGTGTGCTGGCAGGGCTGCCCCAGCAGTGCTGCCTGCTGTCAGACCCACAGCTATACCATGCCTGTCCATCAAGAGGGTTGTGCCTTAATCCATCCTTCATCTTCGTCTATGCTAATGATTGCAGGTTAAGCAAAATATATTCTAGTAACCTGCTAATAAGTTAGCATGAAGGAGTATTTAATGGGCTGCCAAATTTGTCAATGGACTCATTTGCACCAGGAGATTTTTCTTTTGAGGCTCTCCTAACTGTAACTGAGTCCTTAGCAGTCTAAAATATTAGCTCTGAGTGGCCTTGACTCAATTCACACTCTCCCTTTGCATCCCTTTAGCTGAGTTTTGAGTATTGCATCCCGGCAAACTCAGGCAATGTGGTGGTACTGGAGAGCCCAGGGAAGCCTGATGAGACGTTTATAAAGGCAGCAATGTCTTCTGTCATCCATAATGGAGATGTGCATACAGTGATGAGAGGAGGAGCAAAAGACTCTTCTTTGGAAAGCCATTCTTGGATAAAGACAGGAAGTGCATGAGCTCTGAGGGTTCTTTTTTCTTACTTTGTTTTTGTTTCTCTGTTTTGTTTTGTAGTTTGTTTTTTCCCCCCCTTTTTTAAAATAAGAAGATGCAAAACCAGGTAGTAAACTTTTATGTGTGAAGTGGGGA
The DNA here is from genome assembly GCA_013396835.1 of Psilopogon haemacephalus. NCBI lineage: Eukaryota > Metazoa > Chordata > Aves > Piciformes > Megalaimidae > Psilopogon > Psilopogon haemacephalus. The sequence continues at coordinate 716,083 of VWZI01008858.1, read as the reverse complement.
GTTTCTAAGAGTGAGAAGACAGGGTAGTTTGTCTGCTCTGTAAAGACGATTAAGAAACTTCTCAACGTGGACTCTCAGTTACACTTTTTTAAGAATCTAAGATGAAGAGTTGGCTTAAGTGCCAGACCTATTTTATGGACAGGAGCTAGAGTCTGAAGTTATCTAGTAGTATTTGATATATGGACACAAGAAGACTTAAGATGCTTTTTTATACTTGGGCAAAAGGTTAAATTGTATGTTAAGACATGGCTGTTCATGCACAGACTTCTGAGAAAAGCAGCCACTTCACCGAGGACACAGGGGTCAGGTATTTCAGTTGTATATAAGCTCACTTCTAAGAGCTATATCCATATGCAATATCCCTGGCACATACCTATGGCACTTGGAGGAGGCTGCTGTCCCAACACAGCCACATGGCACTGATATCGTTCTGTCTTAAAATCACAGAATGGTTTAAGTTGGAAGGGACCTCAAAGATCATCCAGTTCCAACGCCCTGCCCTAGGCAGGGACACTTCCCATTAGAACAGGTCACTCAAGGCCTCATCCAACCTGACTGAACACATTCAGGGAGGGAGCATCCACAACCTCCCTGGGTAGCCCATTCCAATCTTGGATAGCATGGACAGATTTTGCTCCCGTAGTTTTGGTGATTCATGGGAAAGAATATAAATGGGAGGTGATTGAAAATAAAAATACAAACTTGGTATGGGAAAGTCAACTATAATTGGCTTCTAACTGTAATGCTGTTAAAATGGTCCTCTTCAAGAAGTCAAGTAAACATTGTGCAATAAGGAACTTCCTGTACATTAAGTCTGAACTTGTAAAAGTTGTATCCGCCTTGGAGTTAACTAGATTCATTGTCTGCCTTGTCTCCTGAAATGTCAAAGACTGGCTAGTGCTGACTAAAGATTAGGATTGAAAAGGGCAGTCCAGTCAGACTAAGGAAATTAAAACAGATCACTTTTAATGAGTTAAGAACAGACGTCTTATTGTATGGATGTTCAGCACACAATGCAGTAAGGTCGTCATTCTGTTTGAGGTCACTGAGGGAGTCTTTAACTTAAGTGATCCTCTGCTGCATACAACCAATGCATAAGGATGATGATGTCCTACTTTCAGGCTGATGTTGGCACCCACATTTTGACTTGGTTGCAATACAGTTACTCAAGACCAAGATCAGGTAAAAGAAAGAAAAAGCAGATGCCTGTCTGTGTAAAAGGATGTTTCTCTCAATGATATTTCATACATGCATCAGACAGAAGTGAGCACTCCAGGTCCTTTCCTTTCCTAATGCAGCTGAGGGCACAATTTGTCTTCTGGGCTGCGTGAGTGCACTGACACAGAATGATAGCATTCTGGCTGAAAATGAAATTTAGCTTTAAAAAGGGGGCTCAGGTACTTAGAATTTTCTGAACATCACCTTGCACATCTGATTTTTTTAAGGCAAAATCAGATCAAGGTTTTGGTGCTTTTTTTCTCCATAATAACTATGCTTTGGTGATTTTCCTTTAAATTTCTTAAAGACAGTTAAAGTCATTCACTTTCATAGAGAGAGAGTACACATGGGTGTATGCACATAGGTATTCACATAACTCAAAAGAAGTTCCTTTTTAAAAGAAAAGGTTGGACTTTCTCTACATTATACACCTGACACAACACTAACACACCTATGAAGTCTCCATGTACTCTGACAGATGCAGGTTTCTAATATTTTTTTTCATATATTCAGGGTAAAACCAGCATAGATTGGATTCATAAAGAGCGCAGGATTGTTTAGATATGTGAACATGTGTTTTTTAGCTTCACACAAATTTACAAGAAGATGACTTTTTTTACCTGTTACCACTGAATAGTGACATAAGTGGTAATAACGAAAGTGTTTGTCTGGGCATCCTAATTACCTAGCATGCTAATCACCTTGTGCAGTCCACATGAGTACGCAGGCTAGCAAGGATTAGCAGAAAGATTAAGACTATGTATGCAACATTTCTTTGTCTTCTTTGTTTGAAGTTCTTGGCCCCAATGTCTTGTAGGTCTTAGCTCTGCAGACCCGTTGTTCAGTGCAAATAAGATTCCTTTACGCAATTCTGCAAAGGCACAACGTGAAATTCAAACACAAATTACAGTGATACATTTGTTCATGTTTGTGCGTGAGAGAGAGATGGAAGGACAAATTACCACTTCCTGGTGCAGTCAAGGGGAATACATCAAAAACTAAAGCCAAATCACCCTAGGCCATTCCTAGGAGCTGTGGGAAAAGGTGTTTGTCCTCTCTCTCTCCTCATGTGCCTCCTTGCCTTGGGCTGGTGGAGCAAGGACAGAGTCTATTGGCAGATTTTGTGTTAGGAGCTGTTTTCCCTTTGTGAGCTTGCGAGCAACGAGCACCATGAAGGTGGGCAATTCTGTTTGTGAGTCTGCCAGCACTCTCAGCTGCTTTAGTTGCCCTCAGAGAGCAGAACCCCAGAAAGGGAGTGTCTGATCATCACCTGCCTGTACCTTCCTGAACCAGCCATTGTTTCCACCATGCACCACAGTGCTGCTACAAAAGAGTTGCCCTCCATGGCAACAGTCACAGTGACCAATGTCTGGGTGGTATTCTTAGTCCTGGAGAATTTTTTAGACGATTTTACATATCCAGAGTTACCCTCAGAGCTAACTATTTTGTAGTTTCCTATTGTACCAGCCACAGGTTCCTACATAATATAGAATCATAGAATCATAGAATCATAGAATGGTCTAGGTTGGAAGAGACCTCAAAGATCATCCAGTTCCAACCCCCCACCATAGGCAGGGACACCTCCCACTAGATCAGGTCGCTCAAGACCTCATCGAGCCTGGCCTTGAACACATCCAGGGAGGGAGCAGACACAACCTCCCTGGGCAACCTGTTCCAGTGCCTCACCACCCTCACTGTGAAGAATTCCTTCCTAACATCCCGTTCAAATCTCCCCTCTGCCAGTTTGAACCCATTCCCCCTCGTCCTGTCATTACAAGACCTTGTGAACAGCCCCTCCCCAGCCCTCCTGTAGGCCCCCCTCAGATACTGGTAGGCTGCTATAAGGTCTCCCCGAAGCCTTCTCTTCTCCACGCTGAAAAGCCCCAATTCTCTCAGCCTGTCCTCATAGCAGAGGTGCTCCAGCCCTCTGATCATCTTCGTGGCCCTCCTCTGAACTCTCTCCAACAGTTCCATGTCCTTCTTGTGCTGGGGGCTCCAGAATTGCACACAGTATTCTAGGTGGGGTCTGACAAGAGCAGAGTAAAGGGGGAGAATCACCTCCCTTGCCCTGCTGGTAATGCCTCTCAGCCCAGGACACGGTTGGCTGTCTGAGCCGCGTGTGCACACTGCAGGCTCATGTTGAGCTTCTCATCCACCCAGACCCCCAGGTCCTTTTCCTCAGAGCTGCTCTCCAGCCACTCACCACCCAGCCTGCATTTGTGCTTGGGATTGCAGCGCCCCAGGTGCAGGACCTTACACTTGGCCTTGTTAAATTTCATGAGGTTAGCCTGGGCCCACCTCTCCAGCCTGTCCAGGTCTCTCTGGATGGCATCCTGAATATGGAAGAGTATCAGTAAGATCTTCTACTTCTGGCATATAACCAAATTTGTGGAAGGCTGTTAGCCACTTCTGTGATCCAGTAGGTTTCCTGAGACTATCCTGTTCTTTCTGGGAGGATTAAAAAAATCTTACACATGTCCTAACAGAAGATAAATGGCCCAAAGTGGAATTAGGCTTAGAGACTACAGAGCATTTATTCTGCCATTGGGAGAACACATGATCTGTTCTACCATGGCTAGACGGAGACTGAGGAGGTATGGGAATCTGAGGATAAGGAAGGTAAAAAGGGAACTGAGTTTTAAAAAGTTAACAGGAAGGGATTTTCCACTTTTCATATTTCTGTTTCCAACCCAAACACATACTGCTGGGGACAGAGTCTGCAACTAGATGAAAGAATGATCTTTGCAACGACATTTGAGGCTGCATCTTGTTTTCAGAGAAGCTAGCTTTATTAGTAACCTGGAGTGATTTTTCTCCCTACCAGAAACTGCAAGGAGAGAAAACTCCGAAGAATATTAATGCTACTCTCAAGGAATTGTTTGAGATTATTCCTGGGGATGGAGATCCACTGCAGGAGAGAAGCACTTACATATGCAGACGATGTGCTGTCGTGGGCAACTCTGGGAATCTTCGGCAGTCTCAGTATGGCAAAGATATTGACTCCCATGACTTTGTGCTTAGGTGAGTAAGCACCACCTCAGATCTAGATATATCTGTTGTTTAACAGCAAAGATTCACTGGTATTTTGGAGGACAAGTGAACAAGCAAGAACTTGCAAGCTGTCTAGTAGAATCTTATACTTACATCAAACCTGAGTACCAAATATGTAAATTGTGTGCAGGGATATGACCTCACATTTTAGCTTGGAAAAAAACATGAATAGGGGTTGATGCTGTAGCTTGTACCACACTATCATAATTGCTTTGTTAAAAAACATAGCTAAAAAACTCTACAGTTTTGAGTAAAAGTTACTTCTGCAGCTAGTACTCACAACTGATCTTTCACACACTTAATTGACTGTATCTGATTTGACTTTCTTGCACTGGTTCGTTCTTAAGCAATGGTGGAGTGGGAAAGCCAAAGTCACTATGCAATGGACAGGAGACAACTTGTTGGCTGCAGCAACTTTGTAAAGGGTTGCACCACCTCTTCCTTTCAAGGCAGTGAAGGTTGGCTATTTTGTCCCACTGAAACGCAAGCAGGAATTAGGTAAGCAGAGCTAATCAGCCAGAGGGCAGCCAAGATATCTGGGCTAAGTTCATTTCCCAATGCTTCGTCCAGCTTTCACACCACAGCTGCCACCACAATTTGGGGAGCAATGAAGGACATGTCAGAGGGCTCAGAAAGGATTGCTATTGAAAGTAGCACATGTGGGATTATGGTCTTAGAAATAATACACCTTTCAGTAGGAATCTGTGCACTGAAGTAAAGAGTGAATCATCAGGAGATCAACACTATTTGAACTGTTAAGACACCTTAAGCCATTTGGGTTCCCATGTGGCTTGGACACTCTGTAGACTCTTCGATGTCCTCTAAATGTTCATGACAAATCATCTCAAGAGTTGCTTCCTTCAGCCATGTGCCTTGCCCTCTGTCAACAGTATATTCCCAAAGGCAGAGGCAGCCAATCTAATCTTCAGATCCACAAAGGGAAACTGAGAGCCCACCACATTAGTCCTGCAGGTTGCAAATGTGAGGCAGCTGAGGTGTATTTATGCTTAACTCCACATCCCTTGCTATGGAGACAGCTCCATTCCTGTATGGACTTTCTTATCTTGCCTGGCCTGTGATTCCAGATGGTTTTGCTAAACTTAAAAACTTATTTTTAGGTAATAACTGAAGAGTAGTGCACTCAGATAGACATTTCTTCTCTGAGGCCTTGGCCTTCTCATTGCCATGGACCTCTGGCAAGGGAGAAACTCTGTGACTTGGAATTGAACCTCCCACGTTGATGTTGTATTCGTCTCGAGCTAGATCTGAAGGGTTGGTAGATGGTTTTAAGATTCACTGTGGAAGTTGGTGCAGAGAAGGTGTTAATCCAACAAACAAAATCTCTAGTGACTTGATACTCAGTTGCACATGCTCTAGCAATAGAGACAAGCACAAGGAAGAGCCAGGAGTCTGACTTGCTTTTCCTTCTAAAAACATGTTCAACTCACTTTTATTTGTTTAATTATTTATTTTTATGATGAAAGGAAATTCCTGCTCAGTTCTTCCTGCTGAGACTGGGTATGTACACTGCTTTCTGCTATGTTGCACAGGCATGGATATTGGAGAAATAGGGCAGGTTGTAAGGAAGATAACTATGATGTAGCCCTTGGCTTTGTCCTGACAGAAAGAAAGCTTTGCATTTTTTACCTTAGACTGACTAATCTCAAGGTAAAACATAATAAGTCTCATGCTTTACGAGTATTTTGACACAGTATGATGTAGGTCATTGGCAGGGGAGAGTCTAAATCAGTAACAAGCCTAGGTAGGTTGGCAGGCTGTTCTACCTATGCTAATAACTCATTCTGAGGGAGTTAGAAGGTACTTAACTAATTCACCTGGAGGAGCACACAGCCTGGCATAATCTTGATTAATAAACTTTACCTCCTCTGTTATCAGTGAGCAAGGCAGCATATTGTCTGACTAGGTATGATGGTCCTCATCACCTTGCCAGCTACATCCTTCCTTGCCCTCCCTATACATCTGACAGGAGCTGAGCCAATGGGTTTGCAGAAGACTGATGAGTTGCAAAGAAACCACATTCTGCTCAGAACCAGCTTGAGGTTTTCTCTACGGTGTTGTACAGCACCATGGATTCATGCAAAGTCAGTCAGAGCTACTTTGGGGATCTCTAATCTACACTATGATTCACAACAGAAGCATGCAGAGTTCTACTAGTGGAGAGCTAATGCATGAGGGAAGGAATTGCTCATATGTCCCTAAATTTGCCTTCACAAGTGAATACAAGTGTAGAGGCATTTTTGTAGTCCTGCCTTCAGAAACTCTCACTGTTTCCTGATATACCCAACATAAGGTAGTCCTTTTTGGCCAGCATGTTTTGACTGGGCTCTGGAGGGTCCTGGGCATCTATCCCAGGGTTACCCAAAGCACACCATGTGCATGCAGAGTGACTTTAAATAAATGTACTGATGTTGGAGGACATACTATAAAGTAAGTGAAGTGTCAGCAGCAGGTCCTGAATTTGTCATTGTGGCTTTGGTGTCTTCCTATGGAAGGTCCATAAGAAATACTTGTGTCTTCTCATCTCAGATAACGTCGTTTGTTACCTCGACCCTAGACATAGAAATACACTTGTACAGATGGAGAGGAATGAAACTGCAAGAAGTCAAGCTTGAGCAATTTCAGGGCAATGTTTCTCTCACTAACTGGAAGCTGCAGCTTTAAGATGAAAGGAGATGTCTTCTTATGGACTCATCACTGTCTTCACCGGCCCCTACACCTACTTGGTTCACACTGCCATTCAGTCCAAGAGGTCCCACACTAAAGCTGAGCTTTCATGTACTGTTAATTTATCCACATGGGCAATGGTCATTTCAGCCTGCTGGAGGACCCCTACATTCTATCAAGGCTGCCTGAAGAGTCTGAATACAGCACTCTCCTTAGCCATATGAGAATTTTCCTGCCACCTCATGTAGAGGATCTGAGGAAGATTCACATGTGTTTGTATCTGACTAATTCCTCTCATGTGTCTTCATTCTCTCACTTCTTGCATTTGGGCTGCAGAATGAATCGTGCCCCTACTGCTGGCTACGAATCAGATGTTGGGAGCAAGACCACTCACCACTTTGTTTACCCTGAGAGCTACAAAGAGCTGGCAGAAAATGTGAGCATGATTCTGATCCCCTTCAAAACCCTGGACCTGCGCTGGGTTGTCACTGCCCTCACCACAGGCACCATCAACTTGTGAGTAAGGGCAAGCTGAAGGGGTGGGAGCTTTTGTACCTCATGTTATTGTAGGAGATAAAGCCTGGGCAAATTCCTGCTGCTGATAAAGCTTAGAGGAACTTTACTGACCCTCTCAGGTCAGAGTTCAGTCCTGGACACCTACTTTCTAGGAAAATCTTAACGTTGCTGTTAAGTATTTGAGGCAAAGATCCAGATCCAGCTCTTCACAGCCCCACATGGTGGTCTTAGAGAGATAAAAAAGGGGAAATTTTGCTGCTGGAGACAGCCAGTTTGAGCAGTAGGGGTTCAGTACCTATTTTGTGCTTCTGCTTATCCTTCTTCCTCTCTAGTCCCATGGGAGTAGAGTGAGTACAGCCAGCATAACTATATCCAGACATACCCACCAGAAAGCCGTCTACAGAATCAGGTGTTTGATGGGATATTCATTTAATAGTGGTCCTAGACAACGTGGATATCCCACTTTCAGATGAGGACAAGGAGGCAGAGAGAGGCATGTGCAGGTTGCTCACACAAACCTGTGAGAGCAGAGGCAGACCACAGCACTTAGTCTCCCATCTACAGCATCCTCCCTGAACAGCTCAGTTAAGAGTTCAGTCTGTCTTTCCTGGTGGAACATGATTGGGAGCCGTGCAAAGGAGGCACTATCATTTTGTGTGTCTCCTGTGTGCATTAGCCTCAAACTCACGTTTTGGCTGGCAATAATGTGCTTATTCTCTAGTTATACTCTATGAACACTTTCAGAAGCGAGTGTTATCCTGCTTAATACATTCATGGTGGCACAAGAATTAGAAATGCAAAAAAACCACTTTTCTTCTGGACACTTGCTGGGAGATTCTCTCCATTCCTGTAAGCTGGCTTTTCCTAATCCAGAGAATGAAAATACGTGACATTTGTCCTGTGTATGAGGTTATCTGCTGGATGTAAAACCACAGCCTTGTGAGATTGCTCTCGGCACACTGCTACATACATACAGCAAGAGCAGATCAGATTACTTTATTCCAGAGAGAAGTATTTCAGGATATTGCAACTTTTTTACCAATTCCAGCGTCCCAAAAGATTAAAAATGTCCCTGTTGACTGAGCCTAAGACCTACTTCATGTGTTTTAGGAAAACCTTTTGACGGGACAACAAATGGAGATTTTTTTTTTTCTTTCCTCTCTTTGCAAATACATTTTGGAATTCATTTTTTTTTGTGTCATAGTAATATTCTCTTAACTTGTAAGAAATGTGGCTCAGTTTCTTTTTACCTTTTTTTTGTCACCAGCACTTAGTATATATAGTCATAAATTCTCTTGAAAAAATACATCTTTAGAACACATTCCTAACTTGGAAAAATCACCTTTTTTGCAGGGCTTACTGTTGTGGTTTTTTATTATTATTATTTTAAAAGCTGTATTGATAAAAAAAGTTGAGAACTTCTGCCATTAAGCCTGGATCCAAATACTGTCAGAGGCAATGGAAAACTCCCAGCTGCCTTTGGTGGCCTTTAAATTAAGCCCTTAGCTGAATCTTTGTCATATCCATGCCCGTGGTAGTAAAAGGAGTCCACAGAGGGCCAGTTGCTGCCACCATCACCCATACATGCTTCCATCATTGTCACTGCTCTGTGCCCAGACTGCAAAGCTGTTACCTTTTTTTTAATGGAGCAAGTGGCAGCAAGAGGATTGCAGTGGTAAAGCTCAGTGAGCCTGTCAGGAGGATCTAGCTGGTTGACTACAGGGCAGTCAGTCACAAAACATGAAAGGTGAAACATCTTTGCTTAATAGATTACAGGGTGTATTACATATTTATAATTAGATTGTATACATGGGCTTGGTAAGCATCTGGTATAAATTAGTATGGGAGCATTGAACAGCATGGAATAAAGACCAGCATTTAAAGATTTTTGCCATACTCAGAGCAGGGAAATTGCATAATTACTGAGCTGGTACATGCTAGAATAATAAAACCAGAAAACTATAAGCACACAAATCATGACAATATATGTAACATAATTATAGGCCAGCAGAATAAAGCTCTAAGCACACATTGAACACAGAATGTCAGATACAAAATATAAGGACATTGTTGGCTGTGCATTTGTAAAGGGTAGAAGGCATGAAGTATAAATAAAATCCATTTGGTATTTTAGAAGAGAAGAAACATTCATCTCCTTATCATGACCTGTATGGCCGTCATTCCTTGTGCATAAGCTGCCTCATGTCAGCATTAACAAGAACCTAAGTGCACTCATAGTTAAAAACATAAGCATTCAGTATTCATTAGACTTTTACACAACATTTAATTTTCTGTATCTCATTGATATGAAGTAGAAATTTTCTAAGACTCAAAACCTGTGAATTAATCATATTTTCCTCCCAAGGAATTTTTACAATTCATAACAAAAGCCAAACTGCAGATGGCCTTAATATTGGATTGAAATGATAGCTGAATGAGTCTCTCGGCCATGTCTTGTTTGACTGATGGGTCTCTCATTTCAAAGTCATTCTCTTAAGACTTAGTACTATCCCAGAAAAGATCAAGAAAAGCCTCCTGGGACAGAAAACGTTCAGGCCATCATCAGTTATATATTTAGCCTAGTTACTTTTCTTGCCTTCTCCAGTCTTTTAGGAATCACCATAGTGGAAAACACTTGTTTTGGTGAAGAGCAATTTTTGTATTCCATAAAGTGTTTCACACCTTCTGCTTGGGTAAAGGGTACAGTAAATGTCCTGTACAACATGGCCAGTAATGATGGCAGACCTCAGTAGAGCCCTACAAAGTGGCTTATAGAATACAAATTATATGTGTTCTATCTGTAGCCAGCTTCATCACAGGCTTCATTCTTTTCACTGCTCCTATGTGGTACGTACTGGGTCACTAACTCCCTGGCATCTGTGTCCCAGGTTTTACATGATCATAATGGCACAAATCTCCATTTGGTGTTAGTCAGCATGACAATACTTTCCGTGTGGTTGTATAAAATTCTGTGCACAAGTGACAGCAGGACTTGGATATTTCTTCTGAAATGAAATAAAATATCCCATTATTTAAATGGCTAACGTGTCATCTGACAAGAGCTACAGTAGTCTCATGGTAGGATCAGAGCTGTCTGCAAATACCATCTTGAACATCACATGATGCTGTCCTTTGTCTTCCACTGTACCTAGCTAGATGTCCATGAAATATAGCCCACTTGTTTTCTCTGCATCACCTCTTTAGAAAAGACTGGCCTCTGCTGCTACTGACCTTGCCAGTCAAGGCAGAAGTGGTGAGCAGATGCAACCACAGTTTTGCTGAGAGTAGATTAAGAAGCATACATGAGTGTCCCTTTCACCATTAACATCTTCTGTCACATCTTGGAAAGTCTGGAACCCACTCATCACCTCTGCTACTGCATACAGCCCAAGCAGGGGATCACAGGTCAAGGATGCTTAGAAGTACCTAAGGAAATGAGGATATTTCCAGCTAACCATTAGTTTAGGAAGACTTACACTGGTTTGAGAAGGCTTAGACTAATGTTTCAAAATGCTGATGATCCATGGTTCAAAGGGAAATAAAACCTTAATGACAGAAATCTTCCTGTTACCAAAAGTTAAAACATTTGTACTGAACTAATGGAAGACTTTGGTGATTTTTACCACAACCCATCTAGAAAATCTATTTTGGGATATATTCTAGGGCCAGTTCACCTGAATTTTCTCACTTGAAACAAACTCAGGGAGGTGGTGGGTTTTTTTTTTCAGCACTCATAATGAGGTATGCAATACCATCATGAACTGTTCATGAAATACAAGAAAAAAAAGAGGGTTTTTTTGTTTTCAAGACATAACTCATGATTTTGACCCAGTCATAAGGTATGACTTGGAAGTCTTATGCTGGAAACCTTCATCATCCTCCTGGGCAGGAGTGGAATAGTTTGCTGCTGAAAGGCCATATACTAGGAAAGCTGTAGTTGCCTGTAACCACAGAAATTATGAAGTCTGTTACCACCTACTACTCTGAAAATCAAGCAGTCTCTTACAACTATTAGAGGGGAAAAGTCTCCCCCTGGTGGAAAAAAAGTTTTTCTGTCTGTTTTTCATTTCATTTCAAATGGAAATCCCTTCCCATCAGCAAAGTGCAGACACTGCAACAATCATGATCCAAGAATTAAAAGTCATGGGCTCCATGTAATATTGACTCTACAGTATATTGTCGACTGCATCTTTGGTGTCCTACTGTTAATAATTCACTTGGAAATTTAAAAATGTAATGGCTTGCTATAAACTTGCTTCTATCAGAGCTCAGTTCTTTTCATCCTGTATTACTTAATTACAGCTTCATTTTCCAACTTCGTTTGTTGCTTCCAAATAATTTGAATGTATTCTGTACATTAAGAATATTTTTGCTTGCATTGTAAATACACAAAAATATTACTTATGTTGGGCTTTTATTAATCTTGGTGTTTTTTGTTTTGTTTTTGTGTTTTAACAGCACATATGTTCCAGTTCCACGGAAAATCAAAGTCAAAAAAGAAAAAGTACGTTTGTAAATTTGTTCTACTAATCCTTTTGCAGGTCTTTTGCTCTTTGAGAGACAGCAAGAATCCAAGGAGCCCCTTTATATTCATAAAAACTGCAACCAGAATACACATACCACAAGGCTCAGCTAAGATAAAGGTTTAGCTTCTGTGTGCAATTTAGGTCTTAGATTAACCACTAAACAACTGAGTCTGGAAAGAAACTGATCTTGTGACTATGCCACTGCATTCCTGCTGTTCTGAAGGTTGCATTGCTTCCTCTGGCACTGCTCAGGGAGATGTGGCTAATGGAGCTTAACCCCAACACGAGTTGCTCTGCTGCTGGAGGCAGGATTTCCCATGGGGCATGATGGTCATTCCCATGTTGAACCTTAAAGCCACCATACAGAGGCTTCTGTTGTTGTAGCTGCATGGTTTGAAAACATAACCAAGGCAGACAGTGTAGGGAGAGGAAAAACGTTTCCTCTTCCATAGGTCTTCCAGTAAAATAAGTCTAATTTTCTCAGCCTTTGAAGAGGATGATTTTCAAAGTACCTCAGGCTCTCAGCATCTCAGGGACTGGTGAAGTATGATGTTACCCCAGAGCATTAAAATTATGGATTAAAGCACATGTCCATCATTCAGGAGGCCAGGTTTCGTCAGAGGCTTCATATAAGACCTTTAACTAGTATCAGTTTATATCTCTGTGCTTCAAACCATGAACCTTTAGGGTACATTAAATAATCGCTTAGCTCGTTCCTACCTATTGTGGGCAAAAAAACAACTTGTGCAAACTCTTTTGAGATGCACTATGGCAGGTTGTTAAACTCACGTCACAGTTGAGCAGGAGCAGCCCAGGATACAGCTGGTGATAACGCAGCAGCTTCCTGAGGAGCAGAGAGATGAGAAGCTTGTATTCCTTCCCACACCGTGCAACGCAGAGCATCCTATGAGAAGTGATTACACCCAGATACAATATTAGCAATTAACCTCTGCCTTTCTAAAAGGAAAAGCCCTGCAGCTAACCAGATAGCACTGAAATGCTGTCACTCTAATCACAGTCGCAGCATGGAGGAAAAAACTCTATGCTTGATCAGAGAAGGAGTTGAAACCAGGGGTTCACACCAGTCATTGGCTTTACTGTACACTCAGGTGTAATCCTAGCTGCTCTGTCTCCATTAGATGGACTCATAATTTCCACAAGAGATAAACAAGAGCAATTCATGTCTTTAAAAAGATAAATTAATTCCATGTTTGGAAAATGGGAGAAATGTGGCTGATGCAATCTGATAGGCTTCCTGATAGTTTACCCCTGACCCCTGCCTTCCTTAGGTCTGTACCTATAAAGATACCGAAACAGGGTTGGCATATGGTCTAGAAGATGCAGTTGCCCCTACATTCCCACCCAAATTACAGTTGGACTCAATGATCTTAAGGGTCTTTTCCAACCTAAAAGATTTATTGGTTCTTTGAAATCTGGCATGGCATCTTATGCTTGCAGTTTTGCTCAGGCGTCCACTCCCCAGAGCTCACCAGCATTACAATGAGATGCTGCAGGGAGAGTTGGATGCCTCATTCTCTTCTCACTTGTGCCATTACATACTCATTGATTTGAGCAGGAATCACTAAAGATTTACATTAGTATAAGCACGTGGGGTATTCATGTGTAATTGCACATGAGAAATATTACTGAATGCACTTAACTATGGGATTTTAATTTTCCCTGTCACCCACCTTAAAGGAATAACTATTATTTCTTTCTCCCCTGCTCCCCTAGCCCAGCTGGGTAGGGTTGACATGCTACTATTGTTTTCTTCCAAGCATATTTTACTAATGAGTCTTTCCCTCCAATTTTGCCTAGATACTGATTTATAATCCAGCTTTTATGAAATATGTCTATGAAAACTGGCTCCAGAATCATGGGAGATACCCCTCCACAGGCCTTCTGTCTTTGATGTTTGCACTGCACGTATGTGATGAGGTAAAACCTGGCTGTGTTTGGATATATAGATAAAAAATCAGGATGTTTCACACTGAAATGCCAGGAACATGCACTGGCAACTTACTCATCCTTTATTTCCCCTCTTCACCTTGTCTGTTCCTAGGTGACTGGAGACATACCTAGATAGTGTAAGGCCAGGTCAGCTCTACAAAATTCTGAAAGCTTGGGATTGTTGGCATGGGTGATAAAGCTCACTGATGCATCCCTGGCCTGAACACAGATCTGCTGATGAAAGATAGCTTTTGTCACCTAGGCTTGTGTCGTTTGGAGAGATGATGGAAATAGTAATGATGCTGGCAGAAAATGTACCTTAGTTAAGGCAGATAGGATTGATGGCTTGGTGGATTTTGGTTTTTGGTAAGCAGGCAAGGAGCAAAGCTATAGCATTACCAAAAACAAAACCAGCTCATATCCGAGTGGGTCCAGGTGTGGGTGCGTTAGGGCACTTGTATTTTTGTGATCTATGACCCATTTAAGCCCAGCCATATTGCCAGTCTTGGTCTAAATAAACTAGTATTTGGACTTTAACTACCAGAGGAGACAGACATAGCCACCTGAGTGAACCTTTGCTATAGGAATGGTCATAGGCACACATGCACACAAGGGCCATAATGTTTATCTGCCTCTGGAGCAACTACAGATGTCTTATAATTAAGCATATGAGTGGGAGTTGATCTTGGCCATCATTTTGAAAACTAGGAGCAAACCTGAAATTTTCCCACCCTTTATATTTTTAATCAGCTTAAGAGGAGATGTCCCATTCCAAGCCACTGAGGTCTAAGATCAAGCTTAGGAAACAGGAATGTGTTTTTCATAATTGCTAAACAGAATTTCCAGATAAAAATTCCCTTTTCTGTCCTAGAAAAATGGTCTCAGAGATGGTCTCAGCATATATTAGAATGTAACATCTCCTGAGTAAGCCTTGGGCTTCTATGGTTGCATCAACTCATGCAGCGGAATAGCAGACCTCACACCATTGAGGTCCCCAGGCTGCCTGTAGATAAACTAAGAATGAAGAACATTTCTTCAGCATTTCAGATGACAGCAAATTGCTTTCCAGGCCATAACATGAGTTCTCTCTTGCTTAGGTGAACGTGTATGGTTTTGGAGCAGACAGCAAAGGACACTGGCATCATTACTGGGAAAACAATGCTTCAGCTGGAGCTTTCCGGAAGACGGGTGTCCATGATGGGGACTTTGAGTTCAATATAACTTTGACTCTTGCCTCCATTGAAAAAATAATTTTTTTTAAGGGCAGATGACCCTGGCCACATGGAGAAGTAAAAGGCTGCAGTTTCCATCATGCAGCAGTACAAAGGTCGGTGAAGATGATTTGGGCACCAGCCAGGTTTCAATGCATTAACCTATGGTGGAATCAGAGCGTCTCACTGCTGCAATGATCACCACAGAGAGCTCGGCCAAGGACCAGCTTCCACGCTGCATGTGATGTCCTGTCTATAGATAGCTGGGAACTAACACTCAGTTGTTGGAATAAATGAATCTCTGCTTAGGCTCTACAGCTTGATTCTTGAATTACCCATGAAAAGTCTGCCTGTTGCAATTAGAGGAAATCTGGACACAGGAATTGCTGTTTGTGTGTCCATTGTTTCCTTGAGTAAGGCAGGAGATCCTTGAAGAAGAGTGTAAATTACTTCTGGGATGTGAGACCCACTAGGGCAGCTGTGAACATCATAGTAAGGATTACCTCAAAGAAATTAATTCACTTCTGCTGTTGATCTTTTTGAACTCTTCTGTTTCCTCTATTACTTCTGGTTTCATGCTGTACTAAGGAAAAACTTGATGAAGTTGCCTGGAGTAGTAAATATATCATCCATTGCCTCATCCTACATCATTACTGTTTTGAAAACACGGATCAAATTATCTCTGGTCGTATATTATTCAATATTGCTTCCTATACAGCCATAATGAGAGAGAAAACAATATTGAAAACTCCAGCAAAAAAAAGAAGCAGCCTTTCTAGCCACTTCTTTGTTTGTCTGGTTTGGTTTTATGTAATTTTTTAAATTATTATTTAAAATACTCTGGAATGCTTATTTTTATTTAATGAGTTTAAGATTGGAAAGTGGACATTTTTCTTTCAGTCATTTATATGTGCCTTTTATAATTGTACAACAGAGGTGATTTTTTTTTTAAGATGATAAATACTAAATTAAACTTTTTTATAAAAGGGGGAAAAATTAACCAAAGTTTAGCTTCTGTGTGGTATACTTTTGTAGTCAAAACCAATAATAGCAGCTCCTATATTGTACTTGAGCAAAGATTACTTTTTAAAGGTAAAGTTTACCTTTTATTTTAATGGGAAAATATCCAAAAGTTCCAAGGAAACTTTTCTTCTTATTTTTTTACAAATTTAGAAAGTGGTATCTCATTGCAAGGTTTCTATTTGAAATGGAAGAAATATCATGGGTTGGGATATCAGCCAGTAATAAATCACTAATCTTTTGCCCTGTATCAGCACCTACAAGGATACAGCCTACACAAGCTGTTCTTACACTGTAAGCCAGACTTCAAAATCATGTTCATCTCTGGAGGAATGAGTGTACCAATGTCAGTACTGATAAACAGTGTGAGGAGGGAAGTAGCAGTGGAGATTCTAGATCACCAAATCTTTGCTGGAATCCACACATTTCATCCTCAAGGACAGATGAAGTATGAATCCAAGAAAAAAAATCAGGTAGTGAAAAATGGAGAACAGTATCTTTTTTTCTTCCCACTATCATGAAAGCAGGATTCATGGATTATTTACCCATTTTCAGCTCTTGTGAAGCAAATGGAGGTCCTGTCTCAGACTTCAAGGGATTTTAGATCATGCCTGGGGAAGACAGCGTATTTTATTTTTAATGCATTACAGTGGTTGGGGTTTGTGGCCTTTTAGAAATCATCATCTAGATGATTGGGTTTTCATACAGCAGTTTAAACAGCACATCCAAGCAGACAAGTATTTGAACTCAGTGAAAGTTCTTTGATCAATGATGTGCTTCTGTCACAGCTTTATCCCCTTGTCTTTCTGTGCCAGTAGTTAACAGTGAGCTGCCTTCCAAGGCAGCAATCCACAGCACAATGATCTGGTCACCTGAAAGACCCCTGGTTTGGGTCACAGTACCACTTGCCAGCATGAACTGCTCTACCCAGGTGTGCCATTACTGGACTCAGAGTGTACAAAGAAACAAGGATGCCAAATGTCTGAGTGGGGAATTGATTTCCCTTCACTGCACACACATGATCCTTCAGTTTAGCAACATGAAGAGGGCAGAATTTTAAAAACCTCATGTCTCATGAGACCTGTTTATGATCCTCATGTCAAGAAGACCTTTCCCAACATGATGGCCAGCAGCACTACTCACCTGCATGTCACAGGCACAGCAGATCCAGTGGGCTCACTCTCTTCAACATGTCCTTTGCAAAAGAATGAAATATTTCTACCTGAACTGTATTTGTTTGAAGCATTCCCACTGTTTAATTTGTTAATCAATATTATTCTGATATCACAGTAATACAAGCAAGCAACTTTAAGAGGAAAAAGTATCATCACTCTGTGGCTGGATTTCAGAGATACTTTTTTCATCATGAGCTTCAAATACTTTTTTTTTTTTCCTCATAGACAGTTGACAGTAATTCAGAAACATTTTGTTGCCATTTCAGACATTTTTAGAAAGACTTGGAAGAAAACTCATGGTGATTTGGTATCCACATTCCATTGATTTCTTTATTTTTTTTAAATCACAGGTGTTAGTCTGAGATTTGAAAAAAAAAAAGGTAAAAAAAATCAGCTATCTTCTAGCCTGTGTTGTTCTAAAAGTTTCCTTATGCTTGCCAAGTTACATTTCCAATTTTCCCCTCAATATTCTGCCTCTGACAGCACATATGAAACACTGGGGCTCATACTATTGTGGATAGATGTAGTGTCTTCATCACAGAACAAGCTGCAGTTCCCATTTAATTTTCCTGCTGACAGCAAGCAGTAGCTGTTTACCACTGATGTCCATTTCTCAGAGCACGAGGAGAGCAGAGAGTAGACCTTTCTAGCTATCAAATGAGGTATAGCCTGTGCCATCATGTTTCTGTGCCAGAGAAACTTTATTTCCAGAGTTATTTAGGCAACTGACTGTTGTGCTAGATCTTTTAGCTCAGTTTCTTCACAATTTTGCTGCTCTTTCAAATGCCTTCTGAATGAAAAGATATCAACAGATGATGCTGATAGAAAATCTAATTCCCATTGCCAATATTGAAGACTGTTCCTGCTGGTAACTTTCTGGGCTTATTTTGTTTAAAGAACAACAAAGGAAAATATTTAGCAACATGTCAAGGCTTCAAACTCTTGAACTGTATTTGCAACCACTGCAAAGTCTCTGAAACACTCTTTGAGTGTGTGTTGTTTCTTTTACCAAAGCCAAATGTCTTGAGCACTTTTTCTCCCATGACCAGATTTAATTCCTATATTTCTCTGATTATTGATTCAACAGTTAATCATGATAATATTTTTTTTCTCTGATGGTGGGGAGTCTCACTCAATCATTCTTTGTCATTATATTTATTTAATTTTTCATTATGATATGAATCAAAATAAATTTTTTATTGTAATCAGTTCAAAGGTATTTCTCTCTGTGCACAGTATTTCCATGAGCTCATAGAACATCCTCTGCCACGTAACAGTTTGATGAAGCTTTATTCTACTTCCCTCCCATGCGTCCCTCAGATGATATCAGCAGAGAAATGCATACTTCAGACCGTGGTCATAGGCATCACACTGCTTAGGTTGTGGCAGCTTTAGGCTTCCATGGAGGAAAAAAATAACAAATTCATATGCCTCTGATGGATCTATACTGAATATAGGTGATATATAAGGGAAATTAAGGCAGACTGAAGTCAGTGACTTGTGATGAGATAAAACTCACCAGTTCTCTGAGACTGACAGACATGTGTCCTTTCATAGGAGGATCCACCCCAGGTTCCCTTTTAAGGGACTAATTTAGCTGTCATGATCACACAAGCATTTTAGTCATGGATGGCCTAATCTGTCCCTAGGATTCAGTCTGGGAGACTGACATCTTTGATGTTACAAACCCAGTCTTCAGTGGGTGATGGTGTTAGCAGGTGTCACTTCAGCATCCCGTGCTGATCTGCGTGACCATAGTTTTACATGGTCAGGCTCAGCTATTTCTTCTGGACCTCATAAACTGCTTGGATTTCTTGTGTGTCATCTCCAGTCATTGTTTAAGGGAGTGAGCGGGGTGCGCAGGCTAGCAATGTTGAAAATTGCCCATTGAAATGCAACCAGCATGGTTCCCTAGTGGTAGGAGTGCAAGAAGGCATCACAGGAAGCTTCAGTTACAGGCAATGGCCTGATGGTCACAACAAGAGCTGTGCTCCAGCACAATTTCAGTGGAACAAACTCAGGAGTTGCTCATACTGGAGTTTTCGGTCCAGGCTCTAAAGAAGCTGCATCAGTGTGATACTAACTACTAGTGGATACAGCCGAGCTAGCACCAGTCATGTTGAAAATGAGTGCAAAGTGGTGAGAGGTCTGAGGAGCTACCTGTGGTAGTTTTGCCCCAGCTGGAGGCCAAATGCCCACCAGAGCCACTCTATCACTCCCCCTCTTAAATGGGCAGGGAAGAGGGGAAAATATAAAAAAGGCCAGTTATAAGATAGAAGCAATTTAATAATGAAAATAAGCAAAAGCAACAGACCATGTGGAAGCAGGAGCAGAAAGAGATGTTAATCTCTACTTCCCATCGCTGGACGATGTTTTGGTCTTGGAAGCAGGGCTCTCTACACTTGATGGTTACTGCTGGAGAACAGACACCATAGACAAATCTTCCCCAAACTTTCTTCTATTACCTCGTTCTTGTATCTGAGCTGACGTCATATGGCATGGAATATCCCTTCAGCCAGTCTGGATCTCTGGGTTCGGCTGTGTCCTCTCAGCATCTTGGGGCGGGGAGATGTTGAGGAAAAAAAAAACCAAAAAACCCTAGCCTGGGTGCTCAGGCTTAGCAGTAGCCACAACACTGCTGCTTTATCAATGCTCAGCTACAGCACTGCAAAACATGGCATTAGAGAAGAATTAACCCCAGCTCAGCCCAGTTCTAAACTACTACATTACCCCAGTCACTTCAGGTCCCAAATCCTTGTTTCTGCCCAGAACATCTATAACCAGGCTGTTCATACAGAGTTCCAAACACAAAAAGTAGGAGTGCTAACCTGGAACGGCTGTGGAACTAGACTGTGCCTCACAGTAGCCCTGTATCTTCGTTCTTGCTGCTTTGTGGAGGAGATGGAAAGCATTTGGCTCCTCTGTCATCTTCAGCAAAGTAAAACAGCTTGCTCTTTAAAATAATTTTTCATTTTGCTTCATGGCCACTTGCAAGAAGAGCACTGAAATGCAGCTTCCAGGTCTGAAATTATTTTGTCAGGAAATTAATTTGCATAAAACCACAATCTAAAGACACCCTGGGACCAGTAAGACATGCAGCAGTGACAACAGCAACATCCAGACAGATGGACCGGCTATAGGAATTGGACAAAGGACTTTGCTTATACTATAAAATGAAGAAAGAAAGTGCCCACAGGGGAGCAATATGGCTTCTGTTCATGGCATGGGTTCCTTGGATGGCTTGCATTCAGGATTGCAATTAAACCCAACAAATCAAAAGGCAAGGGGTCCTTTAAAACCTCTGTTTCCACTTGTTTGGGTTTTTTTCCTACAGACATGCAGGGAGCAGATCTCATTAGTTTTTATTATCTGCGGGCAATGTGAAATAAAATGTGGTTCAGAGAGTGAAAAGTTCTCCAGGGTTAGGTACTTCTATGCAAAGGTAGATGTCTATTTTCTTCTGTAGGAAATGTAATCTCCTTAGTTTCTAAGTATTTTTTGGCAGAATATAAATATAGCCATATAAGAATTCATCAGCATCTGTGACATTAACACTAAGACAGGGTATGACTCACTGTTGTTACTGTTTGCACATAATCAGAGACTCCAGTCACACAGCAACTACTACCTGCCTCCATGCCCTCCCAGACACTAAATCTGTAAGAAAATCACCCTGGCCTATGCCACCAATGCATCATCCTGCAGCACCATAATGTTCCTCCGAGGATGACCCAACCAAGCCTCCAGATCAACTGTTACATCAAGAAGCCCCTTACAGCAGTTTTTCCCCAGGTGGATTTTTGTGTTCTTGCTTCTGAGACTAGCACCAAAGAGCTTTCACCATCCAGGGGAACTGCACATTACTCTCCCAGCCTCAACTCGAACTTACAGTCTAGACCTCAGTGAACCACCTAGCCATCCTTAAACTGCTTTGAACCATGTCCAGTTTGCACTCACATCACATGTTCAGCCTGTGCACATGCCCAAGTGGGTTTCATAAAGTGGAAAATAACAGAAAATGTGATTCTTCTGGGCTACACATGCTGGAGTGATTTGTCCCCTGCCAAGCATCCACACAGACACTTTCTCACTTCCCTTCCGCCTCGGTGGAATGGTGGGAAAGAACAGGAAGAAAACTTGTAGGTCAAGAACACATTAATCAGTGAAAGAAAAAGAAAAGCTAAAATGTACAAAGGCAATCAATCGCTACCTCCAAACAGCAGACCATTGCCCACCCAGTGTGTGAGCAACTGCTAATAGAAGAAAGCCCCTATTTCCTTCTCCCTCCATCTCAGTTTATTGTCAGGCAAGGCTGATGTTACGTGGGATGTTACCTCTGGGTAACTCAGTTCCACCATCCCAGCTCTGTCCCCTCCCAAGCCAGTGCCAACCCCAGCCAAGTTGCAGAGGCAAGCAGAGTGAGAAGTAAAGAAGGCCTTGATGCTGTACAAACACTGTTCAGCAACAGCCAAAACTCTGGACTGTTATTTACAGTGTTTTAGCCACCAATCCAAAGCACAGCAGTATATGGGCTGCTATGAAGAGAGTTCATTCCACTAACTAATGACTTTAAAAAGTCTGTGGATTCAAGGGCTACTAAGACTCCTCCTGAAGCCTAACAGCAAGTAAAACTAATAACACCCGACAAAACCTTAAGTCAAGTTTACACCAAACTGCCTCAGGTGTTAGTTCTCAATTACTCACTGATCCTACACATAATCCACTGGAATCAGATGAGGTTACTACTTGTTACTAGCAGGAGTGTTATGATGCAAACTGAAAGACTACGAGCTGCTTCAGGAGGAGTACAGCCAGGGGCACTGGTGGCAGTTCTTATGACTAGAGCAGCTAGAGTAATAATTTTAAACCATCAGGCACCGAGAAATCAGTATGTGCTGTTGCTTCCCTCCCTGGGTAGGTGCAGAACTTCATTCCCTGAACGTGTGTGCCATTCCATCAGCAACGATCCTCTCTGTGGTGACTTCCTGGGGAAATTCTCTGCTTGTCACCAATTGCAAGCCTGGCCCATGGCTCCATCACTTTACAGCATAGCAGAGAGGCAGAGTGGATGCAAGTAAATGAGGCTGGAACAACGTTTTAATTTCTTATGATAAACCAAGGAATGGGGAAACATCAGCATGCATGCAGATTAATGGGTCTCTGAGTAGTAAGATGTGATTAACTCATTTCAGTCAGTGCTGGAGATCTCAGCACCTCATTAGCTTTTTCATTAATGGGTACAACTAATATCTGATTAGTGTCTGTTTCACCAGTAATGAGTTCTCCTTCTTAACGGAGAGTTTTCCACTGGGTGACAATGAAAAGGAGAGAGGGAAGGAGCCCTCTAATTAGTGTGCTAATAGAGCACTTTGCCACCATCATCACTGACCCAACTGTCCTCCCCGCACTCCTGTAATTGATCCTGCCACACTGGCACGGACAAACATGCAACTCGCCAAGCTCACTCAACAAGCCACAGGGAAAGGGCTCAGTTCTGGTTCCTGAGAAAAAAATCAGGCCAGGCTGCACGACAGTAGGTGGAACAGCCTTGGAGGTACTGTTCGCCTCTCTGGGCTAATGAATATGAGGCAGCAAGGGACTGGAGGTGTGTGGCGAAGGGAGAACGAACACTGAATACAGATAGGAAGCAACAGCTGCTCTGACGTGGGGCGCTCAGCGTAGCCATTTGTTTTCCGGTAGCTTTTAATGATTTGCCCACTAGAGGGAGCTGTTTTCCTGTCCCGCTGCTCCCGCCGCGCACCGCTCCCTCACAGCAGCGTGTGTCGCGTCACGGGCTGCCAGCTTGTTCCCTGCTGACACGGCTGTCTTCACAGCTGTGACGGTAGGGATTTATTCCCTAAATCCCTCTCTTTTGGCCTCAGGATGAGAACTAAATTCAGGGGGCCACTGGCCATAAAAAGGGGTGGGGGAGCATGAGACAGGAGAAGTTCTGCAAGGCTTCACGTCCTGAGGAGTTGACCTCATTGCTGTTAGTCAATGCGGTTTTCCCTTCTGCTTTGAGATGGGATGAGACTCCCACCTACCTGTGCCTCATCTCCTGTACTGACCCTTTGGAAATGGTTGTACATACGAAAAGTTTTTTTAAAAAAAATTTAAAAATTATATTTATTAAGATTTTTATTTTGTTGTTTCTTTGAAATTGAGTTCTCTGACCAGGGACAAGTATTCGGGACTCCAGGCTGTGCGGTGGCACTCAAATATTTCTAGTTGGAAAGGCTTTAGTTTTAGCAGACCAAAATGTCCTTTGTGGACCATGAAGGCAACTCAGTTGTTTCTAACAGGACTTGCATGTTATGCTACCAATGTAGTCAAATCAATATGTGTAGTTTTGTATTTATTTATTCTCAGCCGTAGTACTCAGATGTTAAATGAGGGGCATATATATTGTAAAAAGCAATCGATGCTGCAAATTAATTAACTGGTTCAATGGAAGTAGAAGTCCATCTGGCTGCTGACTGCCACAAGTGCTCATGCCTCAATTATGCCCCAGAGCCTATTCAGAGGGAAATGCCCTATGAGGAGCAGTGGGGACCACTTGGCAGAGCGCTGGGGTCCTGGCTGCTGCCTTGGTCCTCCAGGATGGCTCTGCTGCGTGATGACTCCAAGTCTCGTTGCCTCTCCACTGCAGAGGAAAGTTCACACATCCTGGGCACTCCTGGAAATGGCTCTGGCTGGGGCACACTGGGATCAACTATCATCACCCTACATAAATACAGAACTGCCTCACACCCACCTTGTGGGAGCAGATGCTTGTGCCAGGCTCAGGAGACCAACAAAAGAAACTGACCTGCACACTCAGCCCACATGGTGATGCTGGGCCCTTTCCAGGGTCTGGCAGTACACACACCTCCAGTTTAAAATTCAGCTACTTGAATAGCTATTGCCTTTTAATTTCCTGTCTGAATCCCCCCCCATTTGGCCCCTGGGTTTCCAATGTTGTGTTATCAGTGCAATATTGTGATATCAGTGCAGTGAACAATTGTCCCACTTCATCTCTTCTGATGATTACTTCCATAGTCCACTCATTTTGAGCTGAAAAGTTCTTATTCTTTGACCATCTCTGAGATCTGCTTGAGGCCCTCCACCAAGCCCAGTATCTCCTGTCTCATTGTCCAGATCCCCATGAGTGACCATGGGTAATGCAGGATTGAAGCCCAGGACAAAGCTGGCCAGCCCAGCTTGCTCGTGCTCTAGCCACTATTGCTTTGCTCAGCTTTCTGTTATTTTCAGCAGCATAGTAGCTCACTCATAGCTCACGAGTAGCAAAGTCCAAGAGTGGGTAAGGAAGAGATGAACTGAGGTTTGTGATGGGACTTACTCCTTCACTGTATGTTTCTAATAGAGAATAATCCTGCCCTGGGTTACCTGCATTTAGGAGCAGCTAGGGTACATTACAGTGACCATGCTGACCTGCATTTGCAGCATCAATTCTCTTTGCTCAATGCTTCTTTCATGATAATGGAAAGCACAGTAAGGTTCAACTCCCCAGTTCTAGATGTCTGTTCATGAATAAACTATTCATTCCTTTGGCTATATCATCAGTGCTGATACTTCATCTCCTGGGGGTGGTCTCACCCCCAGTGCTGAGCAGAAGTTTTCTCCAGCTGACTGACCATACCTATGCCACTCTGCACCTTCTATTAGACGCTAGTGCTGTCCTCATGACCTATATGAGAATTATCACTGAAAATATATACATAGTTAAAGTAAAAATATGTGAAATAATGTGAAAGCAGCACCATCAAAGTGAGGTTCCTGTGACACAAAGATTAATGTTTCTGTTGTATTCTCAGACTGCACAAAGGGAGAGCTGGAGAGCACGAAAGGGTGAGCTGACAATTAGCAGTTAACAATAGACACATAAAAAGATAAAATAGAGCAGGTCAAGTCCCATTCTCGTGACTGAGGGCACAGATGTGCTATGGAACATGCCTGTGCAGCTGAACAGAGAGAGAGTGATTTGCCATTGGAATGGGCTGTCCAGGGAGATGGTGGAGTCGCTATCCCTGGAGGTGTTCAAGAAGAGACTGGATGGAGCACTGAGTGCCATTGGATAGGGCTGGATGATAGGTTGGACTGGATGATCTTGGAGGTCTCTTCCAACCTGGCCTATTCTATTCTACTCTAACCTTCATGTCTTAAAAATACTGTGTCTATATTGCTGTTTGGGAGAAGTGCTTGGCTTATGCTGTGCCCCAGGCTGAGCCTGGACATTATCTGGGAATGAATGATGAGCCATGAGCATTTTAGCTCAGGGAACAGCCAACAGACTAAACAACAGTATGATCACAGGAGACAGCTCAGTCCTAGTTATTCTCTAGCCTGCATGTATACCCTGTGCCTTCTTTCCTATAATAACAGTGAGCAATGTATAAAGATGCTGAGAAGTGCTGTCTGGCTTTGATATCCTTGCCCTTATGTTAAAGAGAGTTGAGGATGGTTGAGACAAGTTCATTTGATCAGTATCAAATGGCAGCAGAAGCAACAAGGGCCATGTGTCACAGCTTGGGAGAGTCAGACTGGACATAAGGAAAAATATCTTTCTCACTAGGAGGGTGAGAAGGTAACAAATCAGCCAAGAGACATGATGACTTAGCTAGACAAAGCCATGACTGTTCTGATCACTGCCTTCCCACTTGGGTTAGAGACCTTCAGAGAGCCCTTTCAGCAAAAGCATCTAGGAATCCATGGTAAACTGCAAATCTGCAACATTTTTTTCTGTCGATTTGCAAGGCTGGGGTTATGTTTGGGCAGCATGTCTCTCTGGGAGTGGAATAGCTCTAGTGAACCAGCTAAAACTGCAGAGTTTTGAAAAGAAGACAGAAAGATTTCTTTAAACATATCAGAAAGGTTTCCTGGTATCCAGCTGATTTGGGAGAGGCTGTATTTTGCAGGAAGGACAGAAATGTTTCTGTGCTTATAACAGTGAGAGTTTGCCTGGCACAGAACAGCTTCTACTCTTTGTGTTTCAGGCATTTGCTTCCTTTGGTAACATTGCCCTTCAGACCCTCCTCCTCTGTGCAAACACACAGCACACCTAAATCAACCCCCTAAACAAACCAAATTCATAGTTTTGCAAACCTGCTTAGTGCAGAGCTCAGGGCAGCATGTTACTACTTGGCCGTGTTCTCAATGGATGTAGATCAGCTCCACTTCCCAGAGGTCAAAGCTACATCAGTTTATACGAGTCAGAAGGATTTTCCATTACGTCCCAGGGAGGAGGGGGTGAGAAACAAAAAAACATTTCTGTCATCATCTGAAGACTCTCTATGCAAATTTAACTTTCTGGATTTTATGTCTAGGATTTATGGCGTTTATAGATGTGCATTACCCTGGCATCTTTTCCCTTCAGCTCTTCAAGCTTGTCTTTTGTCACACTTTTATGTAGTGCTTGGCACAGAAGGGGGGGGGGCCTCGATCAGAGAGTTGATCTGTACAGTACTCATAAAAAAAATTAAAGCCTGTCAAAGCCTGTCTGNAAGGGGGGGTGGGGGGGAGGGGATGAGGGAGGGAGGAGCTCCCAAACTACCACACTGTAGCACAAGTGTCCAGGAGCTTCAGTAATCTAGTGCCTGTCCTTTGAAGCAGGTGTACAAAATCAGAACAAAAAAATATTCCTATCTGCAAGATGCATAGACTAGGTAAGTATTTAGTATGTCCTCTGTGTTACTAAGAATAATCAAGAAATGGCAATTACAGAATTATAGAATCATTGAATGGTTTAGGTTGGAAGGGACCTCAAAGCTCATCCAGTTCCAACCCCCCAGCCATAGGCAGGGACACCTCCCACTAGAACAGGTTACCCAAGTCCTCATCCAGCCTGGCCTTGAAGACCTCCAGGAAGGGAGCAGCCACAGCCTCCCTGGGCAACCCATTCCAGTGTCTCACCAGTCTCACTGTAAAGAACTTCCTCCTAATATCCCATTTAAATCTTGCCTCTGCCAATTTAAACCCATTACCCCTTGTCCTGTCATTACAAGACCTTGTAAATAGTCCCTTCCCAGCCCTCCTGTAGGCCCCTTTCAGATACTGGAAGGCTACTGTAAGGTCTCCTCGAAGCCTTCTCTTCTCCAGGCTGAAAAGCCCCAACTCTTGTAGCCTGTCCTCATAGCAGAGGTGCTCCAGCCCTCTGATCATCTTCGTGGCCCTCTTAACAACATAGTTTTCAGAATTATCTTCCACCTAATGTATATGTAAATGTATAGAGAAATATATAGACTCATACATGTATTTACATGTTAAATGTCCATCTATCCTTTGGGATCAAATATTTTTTACCCTTTTTTTTTTTCTCTCTCTTTTTTTTTTTTTTACTTTTTTTCCTCCTTTTTTTCTCTTTTTTATCGCTTTTTGTTTGTTTTTGAATTGTAGAATTTTGAGTGTCAGAAAAAAAAATATAGAAAGCATCTGCTGTTACAACATACCAAAAAACACTGGACCAAAGTGAAAATTTTGTTTAGAAAAACTAATTATTTATGAAATCCCAGTAAAGCTGCTTTAAGCATGGAGTTAACAGATTTGATGCTACAATATTTTATTCTTGCTCTGTAGGTCTAACCATTATTTGGGTCAAATTTTTAAAACTTACCTTGACTGGACTCTTACATGTTCACAGTTATAAACTCATAGAGCTGACATATGATGTGTGGACTTGGCTTTCAAGAAGCACTCGTCCTGCCAGGCTAACCTCACTATTGAAAGTGCACATCAGCAGCTCCACTGACATCAGTATAAAGCTGCTTATGTGAGGTTGCTCTGATCCCATGTTGGCCTGAATTCAATGAAGGACATGAAAGAGAAACTACTGAAGCCACTGGGAGATCTTTCAGTTTCCTTTAGTGGGCTTGGATTAGCACTGCAGGTGATGTCCATTCCAGTGAACAGGAGTCACAGACCTTTCGCTGGTTTTGGTGTTGAGTCAGCACATTTAACATCCACACAGCTGGCTGTGTTTAGACCCATGTCCTAAGTGTTACCTTATGAGAATGCCACCCCTCCCTCCCCCCCAAAAAAAACCCCAACCAACCAACCAAAAAAAAAAAAACCAAAACAAAAAAACCAAACCAAACAGAGCAGAGAGTATGGGCCCAGTCTGAGGCAGCTGAAACCCAGATCCCACCAGCACACTGAGCAGTGGGAAAAGACACCCTGCCAGAAGCAGGTAGAGCCTTTGTTTTTGCTATCACCACCACTGTTTTTCCCCACTGCAGTGCAGGTGTTGGCCATCTACTGTCAGCTTTGGCTCAGAGATCAGGTTTTGCATTTCTCCTCTACTAGCAAGAGAGATGAAAATGAAAGCCTATACATGTTTGCTTTTCCACTGGGTGGTTGGACTGCAGCAATGGAAAGCAATTTATGCTGAAAAATGGTTGTAGATAGAAGAAGATATCGTGAATGCACCTCCTACCAAAATGAGAATGAGTAAGAGAAGGGAGTTCACAATACACAGGTTAGTAGTTTGTCCAGTTTTAGAAGTTAGTTGAGGTGTGGGAAGGGAGAAAGAGGTCAAATCTTCCATCCTACCCATGACCCTATCTGCTGATATCAGGAGACGACAGATTCACCATCTTGTCCCTATCATCTCCCAGTAAGGTCAGCTCAACCTGGCAGAGGTACAGGGTTGATGCCAGGCAAGGAGGAAAGGATGCAGCAACCCCAGTGGGAGTTCCCCACTGAGTCAGGCTTTTGCTCCATGTGATTTTGGGTCTTCACTGACCTTGGCTGGATAGGAAGTAGTGAATCGAAAGCTGGAAACCCCCCTATTCCACTCCTCATACCCTGCTCCATGCAGTAGCCTCAGGAAATACTCCTGCTCATCAGTTTGTTATTGATCCACACCACTTACAGCAGTTGTAATTGCAGAGATGGGAGTTGAAATTGGAGCAGGGGTAAAAGTGTAACCTGTGGTGGTTACAGAAGAGGCAATACCTGTCATGGAACAGTGGGCAGAGGTGGTCCAGAGATCACATAGTTAAGTATACTTGGCCCAAATTTTCACATTGCAAATCACACCTGGAGAGATCACCCCATTTTCCCCACCCTACACCTTGCCAAGTGATGTCTTGCCTTAGTTTTCCTGGCCTACACAGTACAGAGACCCCTTGAACTCATGAGGACTGACTCAAAGCCTGGAAGACGGGACTGAGCGTTTCTGACAGACACACAGCATTTGGAGAAGAAGACATTGCTATCACAACCACATCATTTGACACAAGGGGAAACAGCAGTGGACACTGCTTAGGAGGAGCCCAAATCACCCTCTTTTTCCCCTGGAAAATACAAGTTGGTGCTAGTGGTGCTCTGGGGTAGCTGTCCCATGCAGCTATAGGGGCCAGCAATACCCAAATTGGAGTATGGTCACAAACATAATTAATGGATTACATCGTCCTGCTTCTGGCACAGAAACCTCTCCAGCTCCCAGAGGGTAAACAAGGACACATGACATATGTACAGCTCCATTTATCCTGTCCCTGACCTGCATTTTGGTCCTGATTCTAGTCTCTTCTCTGCTAACAGCTAATGAAAACCCAATGCATGCTTGTTCTGATTTTCCTATCCCACAGCCCCACACACTCCCCTCTTGCTGGCATTTCTGATTTCTGAGATGTCCTGAAAATAATTCTGTTAACAGGAAAATAAACAGGACATTGCTCTTGATGGCTTTCAATTGTGTTTTTTCTTTCCCTGATGTCAGGCCCTGGCAGAGGGGGGTAAAGTGGAACTCAGGGCCATCAGAGAAGCTTTTCTGGCACAGATGAGAAAGTTACGTGCTGCCAAACTCTTCACTATTGTTCAGCGTGCACCCTGCTGTTTGTTTGGGACCTGGAAAATAGAGCCTTGCTGTGAAATTGTTAAAGAAAAAAATTATAGCTGAGCATAGCAACGGCAGATCAAGCAACAGAACAAGTTGGTCCCAACAAATGGGCATGTTTGCCTTCTGTGACAGCTGATGGCGATGAACAAGAATTGGTATTTTTCTAATGGTATTGTTGGTTTTGGCTTAGTAATGAAGGGTATTATTAGAGATGGAGCAGAAGTAAGAGAGAGCCCAAAACAGACTTGCATCCTTTCAGGCGACATTGACAGGGCAGCCTTTATTCCCAGGCATATAGCAAGGCCCTCCTTGGCTCCTAATGTGCTGTATCCCTGGCTTGCACAAGCACTGGAAATCATGCTTATCCAGTGAGTCTGTGTCCATCTGTACCGATGGCATTGAGTGCTTCTGCTCAATTCTTCAATTTTACCTCCTCTGAGTGAAGCAAAGATTGGGATGTTGCAGGATCAGTTTCTTTGACAGGGTGACTTTGCTAAGCACAAGCTGTGTTAGTTAAAAACATAGTTCCTAACATTTGAAAGGACTTCATCTGCACCACAGGGCAAAGATTTCACTCAGGGGTTTCCTCATATCTCCACAGGAGCTCAGTATGTTCTGCCATTGTAAACGGAGAACCAGTTTCTGAGGAGGCTCATCTGAATACCTAATTGCAGTGACTATCACCTTACTTCTTAGTCTTTCCTGCAGATGGCAATCAGCACGTTCTCAGTTAAACTAAGTAACAGGCTGCAATATCAAGTGACAACATCAAGAGTGACAACGAGGGAGGACTATTGCTTGAGGCAATACTCTGACTGGATGCAGCTGCTTGGTTGCAGGAGGGCAAACAAGTCATTCCAGATGGAAGAAGTTGAAGATACTTGAAATCACAATTTTCATACTCACAGATGAGTATCAGCCTGTTTTCCATCCTCCCAAGCATGCTGCCTTCCATTCTCTAACTGTGATTGCTCCTGAAATGTCCAAGTTTCCTATTTTCCTTCCAGCCCTGGTTTTACCCTGAGACCATAATAACCCTGGTCACAATGCCAGACCAAAGGCTCAGCTTCCTCCAGTATCCCACCTCTACTGAATGTCCTGGAGCAGATGCTTGAGGATGGGCATGCAAAGCAAGGCAATTATTTCTTCTCTTCTCTCTCAACCTCTGGCAGTTAACACACCGAGGTTCTATCTTAAACCACCCTGTCCTACACGGATTTCTGTTGCATTTTTTTGGTTGGATTCCAGCTTCGCAGGCACTGAAGCATCTCTGATAGGACCCATCGATAGAGGGCAGTGCTGTCCTCATGGTCAATCCCTGGGACGCGTGTTGCAAGGAGAGATAAAGTGTAATATTTGTCATTTAAAGGTTGAGAGGGTTTTGGCACGGTTCAGTGTTTTGGTCTCCTGGTAAACGAATTTAAGAACTGCTGGGGTTACAAAAGCCAGGAGTTAATCAGTAACGTAGATGTTTATCACCTACACGTTTAACTATTTAGTTCTCTCTCGCAATACCTGACTTTTTTTTCCTTTAACCTTCATTTAAGGAATAAATACTGGGAAGAGGATTAAATACACCTGTTCTCTGAACGTATTGGGACATTTCCACTTCCCTGGAGGTGTTTAAGGCTAGGCTGGAGGAGGCTCTGTCCAGCCTAATCTAGGGTAGGGTGTCCCTGCCCATGGCAGGGGGGTTGGAACTAGAT
The DNA here is from genome assembly GCA_013396835.1 of Psilopogon haemacephalus. NCBI lineage: Eukaryota > Metazoa > Chordata > Aves > Piciformes > Megalaimidae > Psilopogon > Psilopogon haemacephalus. The sequence goes on along the minus strand of VWZI01008858.1, from coordinate 684,190 downwards.
GATCCTTGTGGTCCCTTCCAACCCTGACTGATTCTATGATTCTATGATTTTAGTGGTGGGAATTTTAACTGTAAGCACTTTATCCCACATTCATTGAGACTCAGAAATGAAAATTTAAATGATTCTAGAAAACAATAATCAGCCTATTCAGTACAAACCAGTTCTTCCCACTGCCTAGTCTGGCATGTTCCAAACTTCATTGCTGTTCTGCAGGTGTGTATCTTCATGTACACCTTGGTAAGACTTCACCCCGTGTATAGTGCCTCCACATCTCTTACTGTCCTTTCCTTTCCACCTGTTCATATATAACCACAGAACAATTTGGAGCAGAGTCCATGCATCCTCTCTCTGCTCTATGCCAGTGTTTCCATTTAGTGGGAGAGGAGCACAGAAGTGAATAAATCTTGTAGGGTGAATTTCAGATGAAATACATTCATTCAGGCAGGACTCAAGATGTTGGTCCCAGTTTTGTAATTGCTACTAGTGTGAATGTGGGCAAGTCAAAACCTCATCCTGTTCACCTGTAACCTGAAACAAAGTAATCTCTGAGCACTGTGTGGTAAATCAGCTGAGTATGATGGTTTTGGACATCTATAAAATAGTAGTATTAATGTATTACAAAATGCAATTATTCCTGCACAAGGGATGTGCTAATCTTTTAATTTCCTTTCCCACTTTGTTGCTCTGATCCCTTCTTGTGTTTGACCTGTACTCCAGTTGTCACTGTTTGGTTGCTTTTCTCTCAGAGTTCAAAATGCAGCTTTTAAAGAAACTGTTAAAATAGTTTGTGCTGTCAAAGCTCTGTGCATATTCATAATTCACTCTTTTTAGCTGACAGTGACATCATGCGTTATCAGGTTTAATTCCCAGAAGAAATGCTACAGCTGCTGTCTTTAACTTCCGTCTTCCTGGTTAGGGCTGTCTTTGCTTCCAAGCCCCTAATCACCCACATCACCTCCACCAGAGAAATAAGCTGTGAACATGGACCTGAGCACACTCAAACTAAAAGCCAGGGACATAAAAGTAAATGAGGGCAGAAATGCTTCTGCAGTCTTAACTCCTAGTGATGTTGGCTAGGCCTGAAAGCACACAGCTGGATGCCAACAGCCCAAGCAGAGTTTAAAGGAGTGGTACTGGGGAAGAAAAGTTGGATTGACAGATGTACTCTTCCTTTAAACTCTAAATGTCTGACCACAGACAGCCAGGAACAACAAATCTGGAAATTCACAGGACAAACTTCATGGTTACTTTTGAGAGAAGAAATTCTCTTAACCTAGTAATGTTATTAGCTTCCTAGCATTGATTCTGAAATTCCCCTCTCTCTTTCCACCCTAAATTGAACACTAATTAATGCCACCTATTTAAAAAACAGCCCTAGATTCACAGCATGATTTATTAAGCTGCCTGCAAAGCCCCCCCTCCTGAGTGAGACAAGGGGAAAATCTTATATATATATATATTTTTTTTTTTAATTAATTCTTTCAGTTATATGTAGTGAGGCAAAGAAGGCAGAAGAAAAAAAAACAACCATAAAAAGTGGTCAGTAATTTTCCATTTGTCATTTGCTAGAGGTAGAGTAGTAATTTGTTCACAGATGTGCTGGTTTGAACTAATTGGATAATTTGAGTGAGAAATTAGACTATTGACTGAGAGAGGAAAACACAGTATGGCACTTCACCCAGAGCTTTACTGAGAAAGAAAAAAAAAATTGTTTTAAGAGTAGAAACCCAAATATAGATAGTGCTTCAGACCTCTGGCTGCAGCTGCTCCTTGCATGGCTCCTTTGTCTCTGCCTTTTGTAGCTGATTCTTAATAATTCTACTAACTTCTTTCCTACTGCTAATCCCCCTGGCCGATCTACCTCCACCTATCTGCTTCATCAAAAGATGGTGAGATAAGATTGAGGAAGGGGGGAAAGGTGGTAGGGGTGGTTGGTTACCTCTCTTGGGGATTTAGATCTCTGAGAGGGGTGTGGTGTTTCTGTATTACCTTTTCACTGTATATATCTGTAAATATCTGTTGTACATTGTAAATATCTGCTTGTATATTGTGCATTGCTGTAAATATAAAGCTTCATTTATCAACTTCCAGCTGGTCTGAGTCTAGCCTGGGTTATTTCTAAAGGTGAGTGGGCAGGTAACTGTTCAAACCATCACAACAGACAATACAACAATGAAGAATAAGCAAAGCTCCATGCTCTGCAGCATGAACAGAAGTCTATCAGCACAGAACATGCCAAAAAAACCTGTGACCACAGTAAGAAGCTAGTGCTGTTACATGGATTGGCCTTCCTTAGTACGTCTCCTATTGAGCACCTAAATGCCATACAAAGCTATTGGACAAGATGAAGAGCTTAAATCTTAGGAAAAACAAGTTTCAATTAAAAACCAAAATCATCCACGGATGCAAAGCTTCCTTCAACATTTTCCATAAGGCTTTAGGCAACAAAGGGAACCAGCCTTCTGCAGGTGCAAAGTGTTTGACCATAAAATACTGGATTCTTTGCTGAGGCATTGTCCAGGTGTAAAATTCTGCATGGGCTTTCCAAAACGTTAAACCTTAAAAATATTACTCTATCATCACAGACTTATCAGCAGGCTTGAATTCATAGTGTTAAGAGCCAACTGAGTATTTTGTGACAGCACCACAAAGTTTCTTATATAGCTCATTCGTGTCTTCTAATTATATACTCAGGTGGCATCTCACAGAACTGAGGCATCCAAACTTAAGTTGGCAGTTACCTTATTGTTTGCTGAAACGCAGATCTCTTGCCTCACCATGGTAATGCAAGTGACTGCCTGCCACTTTGGACTGGTGCCTAGAAAATGAGGCATGGTGAATGCAAGACAGGACCAAAGGCCGACAGGCACTCCTGTGAGTAGGCTGGAAGGTAACACACTGACAGGTTTGAGTTACTCATCTCATTCCTGTGACAACAGAACTAGTTTGGCAGCAGGATCTGAGGATCTTTGGAAGTCACTGGTGCCAAACTACACCCCAACACAGACTGCTTGTAGCCTGCATCCCAAGCAGCTACTGCTGCTGGTATGTTTACAGTGGAGTCTAACGAGTCTACCCTCCTTGTCCAAGCTAGTAATAGAAATCTACACATCATATGAAGAGATGGTGATGGTGCAAAACTCACCCTCACAGTACTGCAGCTTGCTTGTTTTCTGGGAACTTGAATGGAGAAAGGAAGACTGCTTAGGTGCAGCAAAGGTGAAGATTCATCACTCATTTTCCTTTCCCATAGTAAAACCTGCTGGATCAAATGAGAGTGGGATAGTGAGCAGACAATCTTGTCTAAAGGCACAAAGAAACGCCAGGCTGTAACCGTAGAGACCCTCCAGGTGCTTAGACTCCAAGTGTGTAGCATCAGCCTTCCTGATGGTTGGGAAAGGCCAATGGTTAAACTACTAACATGTCACCTTCTTCAAGTAATTGTTAAGCTAGACTTTACTTCACACATTTCTATCTGCATTTAGCTAGCACTCATGCAACAAATGTATCTTTCTTGCTTGATTATCGGTACGTCATTATTTCTGGTGGGTATATTCAGTCAAGTGATTGCAGGAGAAACAAGCACATGAAGGCTTTATGCTGTCAGTGAGAATGCCTGGATGGGTCAAGACCATTAATCCCCTGTGTCTTCATTTCTCACTAATTTCCCACTAAGTTGTCCCAGATAGGTGTCCTTACACTGTAACCTGTTCTGATAACCAGCACACATGGCAGAACCAGGTGTTGTGGACACACACAGCCTACAAACCAGGAAAGTTAATTTGCTGTGTTTGAAAAGTTCTTCTTCATAGATTGCCTTGCCTGAAGACAAGCACTCTTAATCTGCATTTCAAGATAAGGCATTCTCTTCCAATAACATATCAGTATGTTCACATGGAAACAAATCACACCCAGACCTGGAGTCAATGGATATGAGCAAAAGCACCTTCTATGGTCACAGACCTTAATTTTCAAAAACAATCAAGAAGGGAAGAGGCAGGATGAAACAGAACTATTCGTCAGAGACAATGACATGCTCAGAGCTCACACAGGTTGGGACATGCCAGACAGCATTGCTCTTCTTTTAGCACTGAACTCAGAAACATCACATGCAAGGTGTGTGTCCCAAAAAAGGTACCACCCACTCCACTGAGCCATGATAGACGTGCTTGCAGGGATGTTTTAGATGGACGTGCTGGCAGGGACATGATTTTAGAGACTTAGTTGCTGATTCATCACTGGGATTTTCGTCTGGGTTAAAATTTTACTTTAGTTTCCTAACATGACACAGTCCAGTCTGGAGGTCACCAAACTTGAGCGGGGTTTATAATCTGTTAACTTTCAATTTTGTCTGCACTCTTCTCCTTGCCTCCACTGCTAATCATTTCTGGAAAGTTGAAACTGGATGTGGGGAAACCTGATCAGTCAAGAAACAAGTTTCCACTTCCTGTCAGTGAGAGACAGAACTTCTCAGCTGTGCATGTACACCTACAAGGAGTTTAAGAGCAAGAGTCTAGAGATGACTGCTCCTAATAACCACCTGAAGGGAATTTCTAGGTCCACATTTCATCCTCTTCCCCAGATTAGACACTGACCGGACCCAAGGCATCAGTTTGTTTTATGCCAAAGTGGAATCTCAGCACAGACTTGGCTTTGACCCTACCTTGGACTCCAGGCACAGCTGCAAAGGCCAAAGATCCCCCTAGTATTTGTACAAACCCCACCTCCTGAGCCTGGTGAGAAGTCTTCAGGTTGCCCTGTATGTTTAGTGCAGCTTTTAGCACCATTGCCATTCTGGGAGGCATACACAGGAATATGCAACACGCACTCATGCACACACACCAACACTCAGGACTTTCATAATATGTTCATGAATTCATTGCTTCTCCTCATGCATCAGCATGATGAAAACCATAAAACAGGACTCAAAGGAAATATGAAATTTGAGGCTTCAGGTCATGTCCTCCACCACAGTCCTCTGAATTTCCAGATGACTTTTGCCATCTCTAATATTAGTTCTTTGTCTTGATAAAAGAATATTCAACTCTTCTCCCTCCCCCTAAGTGATTCCTATGAACATCTATAGGTTAATTTTCTGTTTAAAGTTCCCTGTATGCCCTTGAAGTCACATGGAAGATCTTTCATCCTCCAAACTGCCTTACAACGGATAAGGAAACATGTGATCGCTTCACACTCCCTCCTGTGTGAGTAGAATGAAGTCATGACAGCTGATGACTCAGTTTGCTCTGTAGCCAGAGTGAGGCAGTCTTTTTGTCATCAAGGGTGGCTACAGAGAAAAAATTTGATTTACACCTCAGCTTCCTCATACCAGAAGTATGTCCATAATCTGTGTCATGCACGTGTACTGATACTAAAAAATTCACAGCACAATGCTGTGACTCACAGCTAAGAGATTGAGAGGCTCGTTCAAGACATGTTTTGAGTCACTTCTGAAAATCTTTTCCTTGAAGTCTGCAGGCCTAGGGTCAGGAGAGAAAAAAAACAAGGCTGTCTGAGCAATTCATGAAAGGGAACAGAGGTGAGGCTCTTCTTAAGGAAATGAGTGTGGACCAGGATATAGAGCTCTTAGTCACACAGGGACTGTACAGGTGCAAGTAGCATTGAGTGTGGCTCAAGCAGGTTCAAGCAGAGAGTGTTGCACTTCACACATAGACACAGCAGTACCATCTCTGCTTTTGCTGCTATTTATAATATATTTTTTAAAAAGATTTGTCTTTAATGATCTGAACAGTTTTGCTATGAGAATCTAAGTTTGGAATTGTCCAGGATTTGAATGAGAAATCCCTGCCATAGGTTCACAACAAAAAATTACAGTTGATCACTTGGTAGTAAAAGAGTTGGGCAAAACTGAAAGGTTCTGTTTCACACTATCTTCACAGAACAGCAAAAAGAAGATCATGATGAGAGAAAACATCAGACCCCCACCCAGACAGTGCTTCCAGATGAGTCATAACTAGGAGGGTCTTGCTTTAGCAGTCCAGAGATTGAGTATGGCAGAGGAGTAAAGGATTTCTGAAGAGCCAGAGTAACACATTGTTGATGTGATTTTAGAATGAGTGAGGGTCACTGGATTTGGGGTGGAATAGCTGTGATTCTCCATACAAATACAATATTTTCTTTGATTCTCCAAGTCTCAAACATTCTCCTTCTCCAAAGAGAGCATAACAGAACTATCAACACTTTGGACAATGGAGCAAGAGTATGTGTCTGTTGTCACATCTCCAGTTCTACTTTGTATGCTGAAAGAAAAGGAAATGTTCTCCAGATTAAACTCACGGTGCTGGCTTGCACTAAGAATCTTTACTGAACAACAGTAGGATCCTGTGGGATTTGGAATGGGAAGTCTTGTGACCAGACTAGCTGAGTAACTGGATGTTACTGTAATTCAGAAATTACAATATAAAACTGAACAGCGATCAGTGGGAGCCCAGTTTTCCCTTTCACTATACAAACACATAACAAGAGTACCCAAACACATAACAAGAGCACCATCTCCAGTGAGGAACAGCTAAACCTAGTAACACCCAGGACAATGAATATTATTAGTTCAGCTATTGGTATGAAATTTCTGTTTTAACAATTGATGTCTGGGGATCTTATCAGTTGCCAAGTGTTTTCTTTTGTTTCTTCTCTAAAGTACTGCAGGACCCAAGTCAGATCTGCTCCTGGACCAGACAAACCTTACCAAAGGCAGCAAATCAGCAGTTGCACTGGAAGCCAATGTCAGAGAAGGTACTGTTACACAGCAGTCTGATTTCTTTAAAATATGCAATTAATTTCAGTCTCAGTTAAGCCTGAAAAAGGTTTGTTGGAGAGGAAAAGCACTTAACCAGGTTTTGAAGAGCATTGTTTTGTGTCAGAATTGCCAACCCTGCTTCTGGATGCCAGATTTTCTCAAGACAGCTGCAGACTTAACATCACCTAGCTCCTCCAAAGTACTTTACATACTCCTCTATCCTGTTCTCCGACTGCTTTCTTTCTTGAGGACAGTTAAGAAGGTGTTTTAGAGGATATCTAGCAGAGGTGTCTTTTTTATATTACATATTTCACTGAAGTGCATATAAGAAATATACTTATCATTTCCAGCAGGAAATATTAGAGTACAAAGATTTATAGATGTAGACTCGGATTCTTTAAAGGACCTATGAATATGGAAGAACAGATGCTTTAGGGAGTTACCATATGAATCCATGGCATGCACAATACCATACAAAAAAATGCTATTTATGATGATTATGTCATTTTTGTGGAAACAAAACCTGCAGCAAGAATAGCACTATTCAAATCCTTCAGAAATGCAAAGTTTCCCTGCTGTTGGTTGTTAGAAGCCTGAACTTTTTACAATGCAAATACTCTCTGGGAGCATAAAATATGAAACATGGCCCCAAGTCTCTCAGTTTGCAGTGAGAGTCCCAGCTAGGATTAATTAACATTCTCATAAATTTAATTTCAGTGACAGACAAATAAATTATTATAACCTTCAGTGCAAGGAAGGCTGCAGGTTACCCACACCAGATGTTATCTGGCAAATAAATCTAGCCTACAGCAGGATTTTTCACAAATATTCATGCTGTTGTCATCCCTCCTAAGAGCTCCACCCAAAGAAATAAAAAAGCTGTGTCAGGAGAAGAAAAAATCCTTCCTCTCCACCATCATCTGTAGGTTTTCCTTCTGTCCTTGAGAGTCACACATCTTGCCTACTCAGTGCTCTTGAGAGTCACACATCTTGCCTACTCAGTGCCAGACAGACAGGTCCTACCAGCCCTTCTAACATGGACCATCCTACGAAGCCCCATAGTGACAGACCCAGTCACTTCTGTCGATGCTAAGTAGTGTGCTAAAATGATACTGTAATACAAAATCCTGACTTTTTTTCCCTCCCTGACAAAACTCCAAGAGACTTCAAGAGCATTTGGTTCTCTGCAGTAAGGCAAGAACACCACACACTATCCACCTTTTTGTGAAATATATAGCAAGATGACAGATTCCTAGAAGACACTTCAAAACCTCCTGTCAGATGTATCATTTTCCATCAGCCCTTGCAGGATTTAGTTGCCCACAGCAATCCCTCGCAATTCAGCACAATGTTTTCTTCATCTTCAGAGCCTTGGCCTCCCACCCAGGGATTTTGTCTGAGATGTTTTCCCATTAAAAGCAGGTTGTGCCTCACCTGCTGAGGGCTGGGTTATTACCTGCAGGGTCTCAAGTGCATTCCTGAAATACTTGCTAGGTAGATCAAACTTATCCTGAGGTCTATCCTACTTGAATATGAAAAGGATTCCAGTGTTATCTGGTATGGTATCTGTAGGGTACTGGCCTACACTCTTCTCCCATGCCTTATCTGGGATTTCCTACTCTTTGTGAGCAGCCAGGATCATGCTATTAGTGCCATATGACCAAGGGTAATGCCTCTTTCCCCTGACTACTCCCTATGAATCCCACTGGGGTGAGATGCATTCAGTAGCACAGTCTCCTAATCCAGTCAACCATAAGCCATCTACCAAGGATATGACTTTAGATACTCATTATTGTTATTTATTAATGAAATAATATTAATAGCCTTTCTTACAGATCAGACATGCAGCTGTTTTTAAAGATGCCGGACTTTGAGACAAGGAATGTAAGGGGAGATGGTCTTTATCAGGCTCTTTGATGCAGCAGGAAAAGGCACTAGGTGCTTCTGGACTGCAGCACTTCTCTAGCTTGGTATGATTTACCCAACTGCATCAGGTAGAAATATAACCACTTCACTTTGTCTAATTAATTTTCAAAGACCTTCATGGATGTCATGATGCTTCTGAAATGGCACTCTGACATTTGTAGCCACAGAAGCTCCTAAGAACATTTCCCTCCAGCATAGCCACATGTGAGGTTTTCACCTGATTTGCCTCCTACATTCTGATTCTGTCTGTCTGTCCAACTGTCTGCCTCCTTAACAGTCTTTTTTTTTTTTTTTACTTTATAAGCTCTAAATTACACCTGAAAAATGGAGTGATAAAGACACATGCATTAATATGTGAAACATCCTCCTGGTCCTGTGCCTTTACAGGAAACAAGGAAAAAGGAGTAATTTTCTGGGACTAAGTTGTGACCTGCCTATGAACCATCCATGATGATTCCTCTTCTGGAGGAAGGCAAAACTGGAGACTTTCAAGGCCCGTATGGATGCATTCTCTGTGACCTGAGATAGATTTGTGGTGGTTTAGCAGTTACCTCTCCCCCCTGCCCCCTCAACTGTGAAATTACCCAGGCTAGGACTCAGTCAGCTGGAAGTTAATAAATGAAGCTTTATACAGTATACAAGCAGATATTTACAGATATATACAGTAAAAAGGTAATACAGAAACACCACACCCCTCCCAGAGATCTAAATCCCCAAGAGGGGTCACCAACCGTCCCTACCACCTTCCCCCCTTCCTCAATCTCATCTCGCCATCTGTTAATGCAGTAGATAGGGGAAGGTAGATCAGCCACGGAGGTTAGCAGCAGTGGAATTATTCAGAATCAGCTACAACAGGTAGGGAGAAAGGAGCCATGCAAGGAGCCAGCCACAGCCCAGAGAGGTCTGGAACTGTCTGAGTTATCTATATTTGGGTTACAACACTTTCTCAGTAAAGCTGTGAGGGAAGTAGCATTGTCAGTGCTTTTGTCTCAGCCTATAGTCTAACTTCTAATTCAAATCTTCCAATTAATTCAAACCAGCCCAAGATTGTATCATCCTGCTCTGGCATGGGGGCTGGACTTGAAGATTTCTTTGGGTCCCTTCCAACCCCTAACATCCTGTGATCCTGTGTCTGCAGCTTTGCTGTCCTAGCTTTAAGGGTGTTTTTAAGAGGCAGTCATACAATTTGTCTAATAAGTAAAACTTTTTACTTGCTTTCACCCACTCATGTTTACCAGAGCCAGCACAGGGTACAAAAATGTTCATTGTTTTGGTTGAAAATGGCATGGGGGAAGTAATGCTTCCTCTCAACTGAGGCAGCTTGAAACAGCTTTTCTAGAGAATGATGAATAGCATTACAGGACATTGCAGCTCCTGAGAAATGTAGTGCAAGGTCTCAATAAATGTGAGTCCACTCCCAACAGACCTCTCAGCAAAGGTTAGTGGGCAGACTTAGCAGCTGTCCAAGGTTTCAAAATACTAGTGTCCTTCAGGAAAGGTTATCTGTTCAGATTCTGACAGTTTGGACATGATGGCAGAGCCCCTGGAGGCAGTGCTGTCCCAGTAAATGGTGCAGTTGAGCAGTTTGGTTGAGTAGGTGGTGCAAGCTTTCAACTGGTGTTTGTTTGCGTTGTGGCAGGGGCACTGACCAACCTAGCTCAGACTGAATTTCATTTGACCTTGTTTCTTCTCTTGTCTCTTTGTGGCTGGGTCATGGGGTGACAGGTCCAAGCTGCAGGACCAGCAGCTGAGTTGTGGCATTTAAAATCCATTCTAGAATTTTATTTTTCTACCATCTTATTCATCCCTCTCAGTGTTGCTGTGCACAGCCACGTGTTTCAGCACTGAACAACCCCTGTGTGTTTCGGCACGCAGCCCTGTGCAGTAAGCAGGGTGGTTACTATTATGGCCACTATTAAAACATAACAGAGAGATAAAGACACATGCTTCAAAGTGACAAAGCAGCAGGGTGGCAGATGCATGCAAACAGATGAGTAGTTACCACATATTTCTGGGCAGATCTTCTTATCCAAAGCCAGATTTCATGTTTACATTTTGAACTCCCATAAATGAGCAGAAAGCAAAGTACAATGAAGCCATACTTTAGGATGATGTTGACTAGGCTTTGCCATACCCCCAGGAAAAGCCTAGTCAACTGTGCCAAGAGCTCCCTTAGCACAGTAATCTACCACAAACAATGATGAGGATTTAATCAATAACTGATTTTCAGGGTTTTTTTTTCAGCAGATTACCACTGATCTTTGCTCAAGCATGTGACTGCACTGAATAAACACACACTAGAAAGTGAGTTCAAGTGTGCTGGTAAACACACTGATCAGTAGCTGGTTCTGATTGATACCAAGATGGCAGCTCTAATTTTGGAGGTGTGCAAGATGAGATCAACAGATACTGATCCCAGAAGGAGGAAGTTCAAGTCTATTGTTACCATTGTCTCCTTCATAGGTTCATTCATTATCTCAGTCAACTCCCGTTAATTTTTCACAAGTCCTTTGATGTACAGCTACAAACCAGCATTGTGAGAAAGAGAAGCTTTCCTCCCTTAAGCACTCATAGGGTATATTTCACTCCACAATTTCTGGTTTTCTTCATCTTTGCAGTCTTGGTTGTTTCTCTCCCTTGTATAGTATTTTTTTCCTAAGACCTACCACTCTCTCTGTGGTGCTATTCCAAGACGCAGACACCATAAACAGGTAATGTTCAGTCTTGTCTCCATTTTCGACATGATGCAATAGAAAGAGTACCTGTCTAGGGCCAAGGAAGCAAAAGGAGCTGTTAGAAGATGTATGGAGTTTTAACCATATGTGAAAGCCTCAGTGGCTGCAGCTGCTCGTGAATATGATTTGCAATGATGAGGGAAGCAATCAGAAAGGAGGTGGAGAGATAATGTAGAGCTCTCCTGGCAGTCTGCATTCTGAAGCCCTCATCACTGTGAGAGTTTCTAGGTTCTGCCAGTATAAAGGTACCCAACACCAATTAATAAAGTGTTTAGTCTTATAAATGTTCAAAATAACAGGAACTTTGGGTATAAGACACCTTTTCTTATCTACAGAAAAAGTGTATTTCCATAATGTTGAAGTGATTTCTTTACCTTTCATTAGAAAAAAACAAAAAAACAGTCATGATGTTAGGTAAAAAACTTGTTGCATAAACTCTGGTGACTCACCATGTTGGTGAACATCACATTCCCAAATATTAGACTCCAGTACCAGGAGGCTTGCTAGGCTGAATAAGATAATTGGCAGCAGTACCTTGCTACTCTATTTAACATATCTTGTGCATAACTGACTCTTTTGATGGAACCTTTAGTTTGGAAAACCAAGATGTGTGTATGTATATATATATATATATATATATATATGTTCTGTTGAGAAGTGGTATCTTGTTCCTGTTGGCTTTACCTGAAAGGTCTGACCAATTGGTGGATGTGCTCCATTGCACACAAGGTATTCCTTAGAGCTGATGCTATATATCAAAGTAAATCAGGAAACCAAGGGTGAAGACCCGTGTTTGCAGTTCCAACCCAGCACTCCCCCTAAAAACATCTGTTATCAAATCAGAATTATTTGGGTTGGAAGAGGCTTTAAATATCACCTAATTTCAACCCTCCTGCAGGAAAATGTTTCACTAGATCAGGTTGCTCAAATCCCCATCCAATCTGGCCTTGGACACTTCTCTAGGCTACTTGTTTCAGTACCTAATCATCCTCATAGTGAAGAATCATAGAATCATAGAATGATAGAATGGTCTAGGTTGGAAGAGACCTCAAAGATCATCCAGTTCCAACGCCCCACCACAGGCAGGGACACCTCCCACTAGATCAGGACTCTCAAGACCTCATCCAGCCTGGCCTTGAACACATCCAGGGAGGGAGCAGACACAACCTCCCTGGGCAACCTGTTCCAGTGCCTCACCACCCTCACTGTGAAGAATTTCTTCCTAACATCCCATTCAAATCTCCCCTCCGCCAATTTGAACCCATTCCCCCTCGTCCTGTCATTACAAGACCTTGTGAACAGCCGCTCCCCAGCCCTCCTGTAGGACCCCCTCAGATACTGGAAGAATTTCTTCCTTATATCTAATCTACATCTGCAGCTTTCAGTTTAAAACTGTTACCTCTCATCCTATTACTACAGTCCTTGATAAATAGTCCTTCCCCATTTTTGCTGTAGGGCCACTTTAAGTATTGGAAAGTTGCTATAAGATCTGTGTGGAGCTTTCTTTTCTTTAGGCTGAAAAACCTCAATTGTCTTAGCCTGTGCTCAGCTGTCTCCTGTGTCTTCTTTAAGCCACTGCATTTGGGGACCTTTTCCAGACCTTTCTATTCCTCTATTACACTGGAGAGAGGGAACCCATAAGCATTTTTACCTTGTGCTGCACACATGCCAGTCTTGCAGACAGTGGTCCCCATTTCAGTTATCCAAGGCTGTGGAAAAGCATGGTGTTACTGTCTTGTCCTCATTTATAAACCCATATGGAAGAGGACCAGTTCTCAGGTTGCTAGGAGAAAATCTGGCCAGTTGCTGTTTTTCAAACCTTTGCATTTTAGCTAATACTTTTGGCTATGGAAAGTCACTGGGAGGGGACTGATAAATTCTGAAGGAAGGTGAAGGGAAAGGAACCCCCTACTCACCCTCCTGTAGGACTACAACTGCTTGTTTCCTCTGTCATGAATGAGCACTGCCTAGCCAGTAACACGACAAATTGTCTGGCATGTTGGATTGTATCTTGCTCAGTTCAAACACTCAATATACCTCCTCACATATGTGGGAGTCCCACGTGAGGAATGAGGTCATTACAGAAGCTATTTAAACATATTCCACTCCTTTCTCTACTCCTCCTGCCCCCTGCTCACCTCTTCACTCTCCAAAGCAAATAATTTTTCCTTCCCATGCTGTATTAAGATCATAGGCAGAAAATCCAATATATTATCTTCAGGATTAGTAGCATTAGCAAAGCGAATTAACACATTGCTGCCGTGTTTGTGTCATGGACACATTTCTTCTCCACAGGCACTAACTGTGCTCAGTGATTCCCTGTGCAGGGAAGGTGGGCAGCATACCAAAGCCATGCATTTAGAGGCTGTGGAACAGTTGAACTACAGATATATTAAGAAATTTGCCTGAGGAATGTAAACAGATCGAGAAGGTTTTTGTGAGCCAAGGCCATTAATTTTAGCAGAGTTCTTTTGCGTGCACACACACGCGTACACATGCATACCTGCTCACACCCTTCTGCTCGTACCCCTGTGTAAACCTACAACAAAAGAAATATTTATAGGGGACAAATAATAGCAAATGCTTTTGCCACAGAAATGAGAGCTTCATATTTATTTGGGGTGGAGTGGCAGGTCATTCACTGGTCAGAAGAGGAGGTATCCATTCATGATACATATTAAAGGATGACCTTGGTTTGGCTGCAGTGCATGGAAAATGTACATAAAATATATCCCTGAGGAGGTTAATACGGTTAAATAAATTTGTCACAACGAAGAACAGCTTGACCTCAGGAAAGAAAAATCAAATCTAATCTTGTCAAGCATTTATTGGAGCCTTGGGTCATCTTAATCTTACAGTGCAAATTGTCTACTGACTGTATTTTTGTGCAGCTATCAGAAACCCAAATGAAACAATTTTGCATATCCTGGTAATCCAATTCTAGCATTAATCTCTGCCATACTTTCCTTTTAATATTTAAATAAATCTGCATCTAAAGCTTCTGCACAGCCCTTTGGCAAAAAAGAGGATCAAGCCACATAAACCAGGACTTGAGTAACTGTAAACATTCAAGAGTCTCCGGTTGAATAAGTATTGATCAGCTTCTGCACAAGCACTCTTGCAGTCTTGAAATTATAATGGGCATCAGCTCAGTCCCCTGAGAGTCCTGCTCCATTTCATGTGCCACATCACAAATTGTCACACTGCTATTCTTTCTTCATTCTTTTTTCTTCAAATTTGCTCATCTTGTTGAAACTGTTAAGTCTATCCTGTCTAATGAGGTTCAACAAGGATAAGTGCAGAGTCTTGCACCTGGGAAGGAACAATAAATAGCGCTAATACAGGCTGGGAGGTGATCTGCTGGAAAGCAGCCCTGTGGAGGAGGACCTGGGAGTCCTGGTGGACAACAAGCTATCCACGGGACATCAATGTGCCCTTGTGGCCAAGAAGGCCAATTGGGATCCTGGGGTGCATTAAGAGGAGTGTGTCCAGCAGATCAAAGGAGGTTCTCCTCCACCTCTACTCTGCACTGGTGAGACCTCACCTGGAATACTCAGTTCAGTTTTGGAACAGGGATCTACTCGAGAGGGTCCAGTGGAGGGCTATGAAGATGATTAAGGGTCTAGTGCACTGACTTATGAGAAGAAACTGAGGGACCTGGGGCTTTTTGGTCTGGTGAACAGAAGTCTTAGAGGGCATCTAATCAATGTTTATAAATATATGAGGGCCGGGTGTCAATAGGGAGGGGACAGCCTCTTCTCAGTTGCACCCTCTGATAGGACAAGGGGCAATGGATATAAACTATAGCATAGGAAGTTCTACCTCAACATGAGGAAGAAATTCTTTACTGTAAGGGTGATAGAACACTGGAACAGGCTCTCCAGAGAGGTTGTGGATTCTCCTTCTCTGTAGAGTTTCAAGACCCATCTAGATGCATTCCTGCATGACCTGCACTAGATTATGATCCTGCTCTGGCGGGGGGCTTGAACTTGATCTCCAGAAGTCCCTTCCAAGTCCCAACATCCTGTGAAACTATGAAGTCAGAAAAGTTCTTGTTTATTTGTAACCTGGGATAAGATAGAGGAATGTCTTACTCCAGTCTGGTCCAGATAAAGGCTTACTAATATTTTTTTTTTTAACTTTATTGAGTTTATAAGCAGTATTTGGTATATTTTTTTTAGGAGCAGAATTGAAGAAATCCCTCTTCTCAAGCATCTGTGCAAAGAGATTGCAGAGTGGGAGGGGAAGAAAATTCTGCGTAGTCTGAAAAAGGGAAAGATGGAAAAATACTTCTGATGGACTCTCAGCAGCCTTATTCTAGTCACTTGTCTCAGTGTGATGGAAAATTTCTCTAACAGACCCCTTCCAGAAGGCACCAGACTGAATTCTTTGCAGCCTTTCACACCTATGCCCATGTGACTCCTGGCCCTGCAGCAGCCACAAGCTCAGATGGGTGCATGGGGTCAGCATTGGAGGCACACGTAGGTGTGAGCTGTTACTACAAGTCCAGCACCACCTCAGCAGCTAGGTGGAGACTTACATCCCACGGTCAATATGCAGAAGCTCTCCTACTTTTTCCTGCCTAGTGGGCAGTAATCCACTTAGGAGAGCAATTGAAATAGGCTGGGCTTTGTTTGAGAATAAAGTTAAATTTCCATGCAGAGACACAAAATCCCCACATGCATTCTTGCTGCACAAAGACCAAACAGTCCAACTGCTGGCAGCTTTGTTCAGGCAGATTCTGGGGTTTGGTTGTTGTGTTGTTTTTTTTTCTTGGCAGTAGCAAGAGGCATAAACAAGTATTAGTATAATTACTGGGACTTTGTTTTTCAATTTTTACAAAAGAGATTCTTGGTTGTTTTATGAGATACTTGGAGCCTCTGGCTAATTGAATTCTGATTTTGAATTTGTACTCGGGTCATGTCTCACAGTCCCAGACACAGCCCAGGATTTTGCTCTCCCAGTTGTGACAAAAATGCTGAAGGTGGCACCTTTTGATTGGCACAGTGTGGTTCTTCAACATGGACATGCAAAAGAGGAATTGGTGGGCTCCATCCTTTTCTCACTGTGTGGAATACTCAGCCTTCTTAAGTGAAAATAGACAAAGGCTTTCCTCACATCTTATAAGCTAGCTGCTAGGTCTAACTATAATACCTGATGTGATAGAAGGAGCTCAGGTTACCTCTCCTTGTTCATAGAAGGACTTTCAAGGATGGGGCTATCTATTATTGCCTACCTAAACTTGTTACATCTAATGCAAAATGATCTTGTGCTATCCCTTTGTAATCTGTGGAGAAAATAAACACATGGTTGGACAATTCAAGTCACCTAAGGCACTCCTTTAAGGATGGGATGGATCATCTGGCACAGGCATTTCTGTACTGCCTGCAAAAAACTGATATGCCTCTTAGCAGAGATGAGTTCTGCTTTTAAATCACACAGGATGAGGTCCAAAAAAGAGACAACGTGCAGTTACTCTCACTTCTCCCAACTGTGAACTGCAACTCAGCTGTCTCAGCAGTATATGGGAAAAACATTTGACCCTGCATCAGTTGTCAACACTACAACTCCCCCATTGCCTCTGCCCTTGGAAGGGCCAAGCCCTTTTCCTTCATGTGAAATTTTGCTGAATGCGTGCGTATTTATAGCTGTTATTCATTAAATAGCTTCACCTGACCAGGGGGCTGCACAAACAGTTCAGTCTTGGTGCTGTTTTGTAGAGGGAGGCTTTATAGTTAGCAAAGCTGTTTATTTCATGTACAGTGAAAGCTTGCCTTCAGGATTGTGCAACTCATGTTTTTTAAAGCTTAGATGTCCTTTCAATTTATTGATCATAAGCACAAGGGGAAACCATAGTCCAAGTGCCAAGAGACACTCAAAATTATTTTTCTGTGTCTGAGGAAAACTTGAACTTTTGGCACTTCATGCTTTCCATGGTTCATCTGCTGTCCTATTCAAACTTCTGCTCAAAAGTGGCTTAGTGTAATTTCAAATCTGAGCCCCATCAAGACCCATAATGTAGGCAACTCTTTTCTCATCTGTGGGACTTTTCCATGCAGGAGGCAGTCATGCATCAACAGACTATGTTGTGACTTGCCTGCCTGAATGATCCCACTACTTTGCCCTGTGACATTTTTTGAACACTAGAACTTCCCAGATTTAATATTACCACCTTCCTGATGTCCATCTCACTTCTTAANAGGAAAAAAAAAAAAAAAAGGGGAAAAAAAAGAAAAAAATGTTTTAAATGCATGAATAATTGCATTAAAGTGTCTCTCTTCTTTGGATTGCTTAGACTCAATGCCAGTCTATAAAGCTGGTCAAACATTGATTGAATGCATCACATCTAAACTGCCATTGCTCTTTAATCATAAGCCCACTGTTTAGTGTAATTTAGTTTCATGTCTCCATTTTCTTCAGAGGAGTTCACCCCTGCCAGAGACCATTTTAATTAGTATTCTACAGTATATTCCCTTGTACAACTGCTCTAATTATATTTAATCAGTAACATGTACATGCAATAATTAATTAAAGCATAGAAAGCTTGACATTATGGTTCACTGGTCTGGTGTTTTTTGATCTGCTCTTTGGCTATTTTATCTTCTTTAGACTGTGAAACAAATTCTTTTGAGAAGATGGTTCAGTGTGTCAGGACTCTCAGGTTCTGTCCCAGTGCTACCCATATTTAGTTTAACATCCAAGATCTTCACTTAAGGGCACCTCAGTTTTGTTGTGAAGGTCTTTAGTAGCTGCTGGAAACAAATGAGCTCATCTATGGTAGAAGGTGACATTGTGCAATGTGGTTAGTCTGCTGAACAGCTGGAGACATGAGGTCTGCCAGAGTGACAATGTCACCAGTTCAACAAGTAGAAAATCAGGGACATCACAGGCTACGCAAGAACCCATCTTCCCCAAGAAGCAATGCTTTGCTTTGCTAGTGCACTGCAAATGCAATCATCGCTACATCTCAGCTCAGACAACAGCCATTTCTCTGCTGGTCCTGTTCCCAAAATGAACCTGTCATTTCGCAGGAGGCAAAGCAATGAAACTTGATTTTTTACACCGATTTGAGAAGTTGTTTGATGCCTGTAGTCCCCTGGGTCTTCCTTTTCTTGGGCTTATGTTCTGCCTTGTCCAGTCTGTGAGAACTTCACCAGATGTCCGTATCAGACAAAAGTTTTGTACTTTGAAAGAAGAGAAGTTGTCAAAGGCACCTGTAGTGCCTTTGCTCCCTAAAATCAGCTATGCTGCAGCTCTTCCTCACCATGAACAATCAACATGTAGCAGGAAGGTGGAACAGCATAATGGGCTTTTGACATTCTCCAAAGATAAATACAAAGTGCAATAGGCTTTTTCCTTCTCTCATCAAAACCAAAATTTAAATCCAATTTTGCCATCAAAAATAATCACAAACCTATAAGAAGGACTATGATGAAAATAAGCATCTCAGACTCCCTGTGGCATTGCTAGAACTACTCTTTTCTTATTGTTCATAATGAACAGTATGAGAAGCAAATTCCTGAAGAAACAGAACTATATACTGATGTTTCATGTAACATGTCTGAGTGACTGCTTTCAAGTCAAAGTTGCTGAACAGGAGCTGATGGTCAATGCTGCCCATTGTCTAGACTGCTGCAGTCCATATCTCAGCTATGTTCTGATGACTGAAGTAAGTTCAAACATTTAGATCTTTGAAAAATATAAAAGCAAAGCACTCCTAATGCTTCATGTCCTACTGCACACATCATTTAGCAAATACTATTGATTTGGTTTTGCTCCTCTGGTACAGTGTTTGAAAAGACATAGATCAGACACTACATATCCCACTGAAACTAGTCTGAAATCTGAAATCAACATTTGTGTTCTTTGCATTCTTTTTAGTATTATTAGTTCTGCTTAGCCATTGTATTTTTTTACTCATTTATGCCTTTGTTTTGACACTTTGAATGTTATGGGAAGTCGAATAATTGTCCAAGGTCCAACCTGCAAGCAGCAGCCAGCCCACTCACATGGCTCTAGTTGACAGATTGATAAGATCCACTGTCTTCATTACATCCATCAGGTAAATCCAACCTGTTGGCTAGACTAGCCTGAACAGCACTGGTAATAAATTGCTTTTTATACTTTTGTTT
Organism: Psilopogon haemacephalus; assembly: GCA_013396835.1. Classification (NCBI taxonomy): domain Eukaryota; kingdom Metazoa; phylum Chordata; class Aves; order Piciformes; family Megalaimidae; genus Psilopogon; species Psilopogon haemacephalus. The sequence goes on along the minus strand of VWZI01008858.1, from coordinate 664,640 downwards.
GCTCAGATGAGTTCTACTAGCTTAGACCTTGCTATCCTGCTTCCTGCAGCACTGCCATAATCATCTGTGAAAAAAAAAATGGACTGCCAATTTCAATCTTCAGAGATGTCCTCAGGCTGATCACAAATACTGTACTGTAGGGTAGACACAACATAATCCTGACAAACAGATCTGGTCCCAGAATTTACCTGTATCTTCTATTATATTTGTTTTACTACTTTAAAGAAAATTGCTCTCTGGGAAAATAAATCATTTTGCCATTTAAGAAGACAAAACCACTGAAACTTTTTAATCAAAGACAAGCAGAGAGAAGAAAAAAAGGAAGATTTTATGGAACCTTTCAACTGGAAAAAGTGCAATTAGCTTTACTAATAATAACTCCATAAACATGTGATTCCTTTTCAGGAAGCAACACTGGGAGAATAATGTAATAAGAGAACAGGAGCACAACCAGACCTCGCCTCCTCATCATGAAGATTTCCATCTGACAGCAAGTTTGCAATGTCCTGACAGTTCTTGCCATCACTCAGAGCACTGACTGCCTTCTGCTAGCACCTGATTGGCCAAAGTGCTGCCACTCAGTGGCAATTTGGCAAGAGAATTAGAGAAGCTGAATTGTCCCATTTACTTATAACCTGTTCAATAGCTTCTGACAGCCCTGGCTGAGATGACCACCCATGACATCAGGAGTGGAACTATGTTTGCAATGACCACAGGTCTGCTTTCACTCGTATCTTTGAGCACCTGTGGAAGCTGCCCAAGATGCTGTGCTTAGTGTACCTTTCTGGTGACCTCTCCATCTTTCTTTAAAATCATCAGTATTCACACCCTTCTTTTTTTTTTGGTGGTTGTCGCCCATAACCATTTTTTTCTCAGCTTCCATTACTGTGTGGAAGAGTTTTTTGGAAGATTTCAAAGGACTCACTGCAGCATGTGTGACACAGATTTAAGTGGCAAAGCACATCTGTGAAGGGTTGTCTCTACAGTGGGCTTGGCTGGAAGGGGTAGGTATCCCCTGCAGCATATTGCCCTGGCCTCCCTCCAGTTAGAAAAGGGATGAGAACAGGGTACAGCACAGCAATGCATGGTGGAGTGTGGGACATTGTAAGAGAGAAGTCCATGATATTGGCCCAGAACATGAAATCTGTTTTTTTTGATGGAGATGGAAAAAGTTTGTGGACCACCAACATGTAAATCACTTCTAGGGTACAGAGCTCCTACTGACAAAACTGTGTGGACAATCCTGTTTTTACAATGTGCATTTTGCATGGACACAGGTATTTACTAGCAAACCACAGATGCCTTCCAGACTGACAGTTATGGGGCTGTGGCTTTCCAGGAGTCTTTGGAAGGCTATCTGCATTTAAAAATGAATTTGCCTCAGACCCTTCTCTCCTTTTGTGGAGAAACTGTGGTGAAATTGTGGTGAAAATTAGTAGTGAGGCCTGTAGAATGTTGCATGTAGATGGAAGGATTTTTTCAGAGTTAACAGGATCTGCTTTTTCTGCTGTGTCTGCATTTATATGTGCGTATGAAATGTGCTCATAATATATCTTCAAGATAAGAAACCAAGCCACTGATATCCAAATGACTGGCTTTGACTGGTTAATAAGTACCTACAAGACAAACAGCAAAGTCTGATGGAAAGGATTGTTATGTGTGAAAAAAAAAATTTTAAAAAAATCAAAGCACCTGGTAAGTACAGGATGGGAACAATAAGGTGCTGAAATAAACTGTCACACTTTCTGCTTCAGCTCTCCAAGCAAAATTAGGCAGCTCATGTGCTAGATGATCAGATCCAGGAGTGCAGGCATTTCCATCAAACTCCAAGGAAACAGTAATGGGTCAAGCTGGGACCACTTCTAACATTTCACACTAACCTGGCATTTTGTCTCTAGAGCCTTCTTTCCATTTACCAAGAATGTCACGAAAGTTCAGGGCACTGGGCTGCAATTTCCAAGTTGTTTCCATGCCTCAGATGAGTCTGAAGCTTGAGGTAAGGATCTTAAGACCTATTGTTTATTTTTCTTGTGATTTTAGTTTCACTTTGAGTTTGTTGTTGACATATTCATCTCAAAAGCCTCAAAAAGGGTAAGTGGGAAAGGAAATCAAAGAGAATGGGAAGGGATAGGTCTGCAATACACAGAAAGGAAAGAGACAAACAAAAACAAAAATAAGAAAGGAGTGCACAAGGAGGCTAAGAAGAAACATGGAGTGTGATGAGAGAAAGAAGAGATCCTCCATCCTCCAGCTCTTCTAGAGCAACAGGGAATATAAAGTTAATGAAGAATAGAAGTGACCTGCCCTGTTTCTTTTAAACAAATCAATATTTAGTTGCAACATTCCCTTGCAGCAAAGATTGCATTAACATTAGGAAATAAAGCTAACCTACTTAAATTGAGAGACAAAGGAAAGTGTGTCCAGGGCCTATAGCAAAAGGAGGCATGTGGGAATAATAAAAAACTTTGTTGTCTGCTCCAGCATGGATGTGTAAGATGGTCTTGAGAAAGCCATCTGAAAAACAAACAAACAAAAACCAACCACCCCCCAAAAAAAATAATCAAAAAGTGTCAGTACCTCACAGGAGGGCTGTGAGGCTTTACAGCTGCCAGTTTTCAGTTACTACCACATTAAACTCTTAAGATAGCTTAAACAAACTTTTTCTCATGTTTGTTCTACACATTTGTTTTGCCAAGGGTGCTTGAAAGCTGCCTGACCCTATGGCACTCACACCACGGCAGCTGCATGATGCTGATTTATATCAGAGGATTGCTTTTGTAAGGGCTATTTTCCTGGTGCTTTTGGAGGTCTAAAAAGATGAGATGGATTCACTGAAACTCTCATATGGTACCTGTATTACAGAGCATCCAATCCTCACCCAGAAAACTTTGCCAGCATGTGCAAACCTCTGCTTAATTTGCAGGAATGGAACCTGTTGCAACACAGAGGTCTACAACAATGCTGGAGCCTCCTTTGTTGGACCTGTGTGGTTTCTGACGGTGACCCACAGGCTGGAGGCACTTAAGAAGACCTCTTTTCCTTGGCTATAAAGGGATCTAGAAAACAGCCCTTCTACCCAGGCCAGAAAGACAGAGGCAGGCTGAAATATCTGGGTCTTCTGCAGACATCCTTCATCCTACCCAGGTTCTCAAGAAACCCTGTTCCCCCATTCAACACTGTAGTTTAACCAGCTCTCAGGTACTGGTTAGTTGGCTTAACACGAGCAGTAGTTTAAGCAGCTCTCAGGTACTGGTTAGTTGGCTTAACATGAGCAGTGTGCTTGGGTGTCCAAGAAGGCTGATGGCATCCTGGCCTGGGTCAGCAGGAGTAGTGGTGATTGTCCCACTGTACTGGGCACTGGTGAGGCTGCACCTTGATTAGTGTGCTCAGTTTTGGGCACCTCAGTATAAGAGACATTGAGGTGCTGGAGTGGGTTTAGAGAAAGGCAATGAAGCTGGTGAAGGGTCTGGAGAGCATGTCTTATGAGGAGTGGCTGAGGGAACTGAGGTTGTTTAGTCTGAAGAAAAAGAGGCTGAGTAGAGACCATATCACTCTATACAACTATCTGAAAGGGGATTGTAAAGAGATGGGTGTTGGTCTCTTCTCACAAGACACAACCAATAGGGGAAGGGGAAATGGCATCAGATTGTGCCAGGTGAGATGTAGGTTAGATATTAGGAAAAAAATCTATACTGAAAAGGTTATCAAAGACTGGAACAGGCTGCACAGGAAAGTGGCTGAATCACCATCCCAAGATCTATTTTTAAAAATATCCAGATATGGTGCTGAAAGATATGGTGTGGTAGTGGCCCTAGTAGAGTTAGATAATGGTTGAACTCAATGATCTTGAAGGTCTTTTCCAACCATAGTGATTCTGTGCTTCCTGTTGGAACATGGAAAGTGTTTCATCTTGGGTCATGCTAGACTGCATATGGGGACACCATGGGACAGCCTCAGGATTACACCTACACCCACACCTGGTTTTAAGACACCAGCAGTATAAAGGAACTTCTCCGGTGCTCTCTACATGGAAGTTTGCTTCTGCTTCCTCCAAAGGCTTCTTTAACTAAAGCTTTTTCTGGGATTTCTGCCTATCCCTTTCCTACCCAATTAGGAAGGGCCCAACCCTTCCTTTGGAAGGCTTCTCTGGTGATGAGATCTCCAGATGAAAGTGGGGTTCGGTTCCTTTGTTTTGGAACAGAATGAAACCTGCTTCATTGCACTTCATGAGTTCATCCAACATAAGCATCTTCATTTACATGTTTCCATAGCTGGACATCTGTGTCTGTCACCACAGTAAAGGAGAAAAGAAATTCCACAATGTGAAAGTGTGGTGTTCTCTTTTATCCTGATTTCATTGCTAAACAAATAAGCTGTCTTTAAAAGTACTTCAACACTTATTTGTGCCTCCAGAAGGGGCTATTTTCACTCCTGTCTCAGTTTACCCTTTTATGTAGCAACCTTCCTTTTAAGGGCTCTGTTAATTAAGCAGAATAATCTCAATTTCAGTTAGTAAAATTGCTTTGTGTATATGTGGGTGTGTGAAAATAATATAGTATTGTATTTCAAACCTCGTGGGGTTACAGCAATTATGCCTTTAACAGAAAATCCTAGAAGTCAATAGCCTTATAATGTCTAATTCCTGAGAATCAGGCTACGGGGAAATTAAGCATCCATCTTTGAATTTAATGGTGTAAAAATATGTGTGGAGATGAATGCGTGCAGAATTCTCTCCTATCAAAACAGAGATCCCAAAAGGCTCACATTGCCCAGACAAAGTAAAGTCAGATCCCACAGCCCCTGCTTGCTTGTATCAGCCTGCATGGGAATATTGACACATGAGGAGGAGCGTGGGCTGTGCCAGGGCTGTGCCCGGGGCAGGCATTTCCAGGTGCAAAGAAGCACGTCTCAGGTGAGGAAAGCCTCACCCCCTTCTGAATACGTCTTCCTTTGTGGCTGTTCCCTAATCATCCCGCCTTCCTTCAACTCCTGGTCTCTTTTATATTTTTGCTTGATCAGGGATACGCTCTGAGTCACGCCTGCTGCAATCTGAGTTTCACCCCTTCAGCAGCAGCAGTGCTGTGAGAGTGTGTGCATTGCTGCCTTACGTGATTGTCTGCACGTCCCTTGGCAGACAGCAACTATGTCTCCCAAAACACAGCTCACGTGTCTGATCACTTCCACTCCAAACTCTTGAGGCTGAGTTAGGGACAATATAATAACCAGTTTCTTGCAGGCAATTGGGCAGCAGTCCAACTAAAAAAGTGCAGTGAATCTCCTGGCTGACATTTAAGTCATCTGAAGTTCAGGACCATGAACTTCTACAGTTTCTTAGTAGAGGTAAGACTTAGAGAGACTCAGTCTTCTCAGGCTTTCCTGCACTTAGCTTTGCAGGAGGTCCTGCCCCAAGATTTGAAGGAGGTAGTAGTACTGGCAGCATTGGTTAGGCAGTAGGAAAGGGGATCTGCCCACCTTTGGAGATAGCAGGCTTCCAGTTGCAAACCAGATCAGCATCATTTGAATTTTACAATTTATTGGCACCAGATTTTTGCATTCAGGTTGTCAGAGATTTCAAATTCTTCCATTCCTGAACTGTTGTTTGTAGATCTTCACACAAAGCCCAATATAATGGGATCTGGTCCAGATTAAGGTTAGTTGTAGCATATGTGGCAAAGAGAATAGGAAAATGGCAGCAAATAGGAGAGCTGCTAAAGTGAAACAGCAGCATGTAGACAATAAGGACACTGGGACAAAGACTGGTTCTGCAGTCATCTTTGCCCAATTGGAGGATCACCAAATGATGAGGGAAGAGAATTAAAATCAACTGAAAGATAATCTTCTCTTCCACTTCCATTCCTCATTTTCTGGTTTCAGGTCCAGCAGAAGGCATAAGCAGGCATCCACCTCAACAAAAGGATAAACTTACTGTGAAGGTGACTGAGCACTGAAACAGGCTGCCCAGAAAAGTTGTGGAGTCTTTTTCTCTAGAAACTTTCAAAACCCACCTGGGCGCATTTCTCTGTGGCCTGCCTTTGGTGATCCTGCTTTGGCAAAGGGGTTTGATTCAATGACCCTCAGAGGTTCCTTCCAACCCCTACCATTCCATGATTCTATGATTTGTCCAGATTTGGCACATTGCCTTCAGAGAGCATTTATCTGAGCAGGCAATGCAAGGGTGAGCCAGTAGCTTTGCATTTCAGGTCTCTCCGGTATTCTAAATCTCCCATTCACTGCCAGACAGCAGCATACTTGAAGCAGGGTGGGTGGGTCAGATATGATGCAGTGTGTGCCATGACATGATTGGTCACTTTTAGTGTCATCCATTGCTGAATGTTTCTAGAGAGACCATATGGAGCAGGACAGGCTCTTTATGCAGTTCAGCAATTTTTCCTTACACGATGAAGCTTCCTCATGGTATCCACTATGTCATGTATTACTTTGTTACGTGTTGTAGTGCACCCTAGACTCTCGACTAGCCTTCAAAAAGAAACTCATCAATCCCATGTGATGGGAGTCCTTCACCATTGTGTTTTGAATTCATGACAGCTTTGGCCATTTTATGATCTTTCTATTCAAAAGTGGCTTAGTATTAAAAGTGTTTCTTTTCATTTTTCTTCTTGCTTATCAAATTCTTTTATTAAATTTGAAAGTTTTTGCTCACTTAGGAGAAGATCTTGTGACTGTTGCCTGAATAAGGAGAAATAGTTGTGCCATAATTTGGCTATGTTGGTAGTGAAAGGATGGAGGAAGGAAGATTTTGAGAGGAGAATATTTTTCATTTTACTTAGGTCACATACTGAAATGGCTTGCAATACTTGTTTACAGGAAGAACTGGCCTGTTTGCTGGCACATGTGAATCATTACATGCAGACTCCATCCACAACTGTTAACCAGTGCTTTACCCTGACAGAGTAAAGAAGAGATGGGAATTGGGAAGTCCTGTTGAGATAAACATGTTGAACAAATAGAAGTGTGATAAAACTCGCTGAGAGTTGTCTATAATTCACCACGTGGCCCAGTACACAACAGAAAGTCTTGGTCTGGGGAAACAGTAGGTTGGAAAGGCTACATGCTACAACTTCTTTTATATGGAAGAAAATAGATTAAAGCATAACTAGTGAGTTTGTTGTTGATAGACAGGGACACCTTTAGGAGACCTTATCACTCTCTGCAACTACTTGAAAGGAGGTTATAGTGGGATGGGTGTTGGTCTCTTCTCCCAAGTAACAAGTGATAGGACAAGAGGAAACAGCCTGAAGTTGTGCCAGGGAGGGTTTAGATTGAGCATTGGGAAAAAATTTCTTCACTGAAATGGTTGTCAAACATTGGAACATTTTGCTCAGGGAAGTGACTGAGTCACCATCTCTGGAGATATTTAAATAAATTGTAGATGTAGTGCTTACTGTCATGGTTAAGTGGTGGACCTGGCAGTGCTGGGTTTGTAGTTTGACTCAATGATCTTAAATGTGTTTTCCCACCTAAATGATTCTATGATACTATGACTGCAGGTGCAGGTTGACAGAATGTGATGGAGGCTGGTTAGCAAAGTCAGGTAATTCACTACTCATCTCCAAGCAAAAGGAAATTAAATAACTCCAAAGATTCAGCAGAAGTACTTGAAAAATGGTTGTAAAAGTCTGTTGCTGCTTCTCTGCAAGAAACAGGGGATGGCTATTTGTGCAAGTCATTTTGCTTAAGGAATAACTGGAGTTATAATCAAGGAGAATTCTTAAAGCGTTTCTTAATGATTGAAGCTGAGATGCCTCTTGACAAGAGGCAGAAGCTGTATGAGAACTTGGTGTAAGCTAGTTTTAGCTGGAAGAAAACCCAGTATTTGTCCACGGCAGAACATACAGATGTGAGTTTGTGCCTGCACCTCACTTGAGCGCCCTGCCTCGGGCAGCCCTATTTTGCTGTGCTGGCACAGATGTCTGTTGTTGAACAGATGTCAACTTGTAAGCTCCCCTAAGCAGCTCCATTTTCCAATCAGAATTGTAACTGGAATTATGTATAGAAGATAATTGCAGCATTTATAAAAGGGAAGTCTAAAAAACTGGCCTTGCAGCTCAGCGAATTGAGGTCACTGAACAAGCTGCTGCCCTTCCCTTCCTGCTTTTTTTTTTTCCCCAAAAGCCAGATGACTTTATTAGAGTCAGCCACTGAGTAGATACCGCTGGCATTACAAGCCAAACAAGACAACTACGGTACTCTTTTCACTAACTTACTTTTTGACCAGAGAACAAACCAATGCTTGCTGTATCATCAACCAGGTAACAGTCTCTCGTGCAGTTATAGCAAATTATTATAATGTTTATTATAATAATTTATGGATGTTTGTCCCTTAAGCCATCTCCTTCATCATGTTTTTCACCGTCTGCTCTGTGACTGTCTTGTTGAGATCATAAGCATTTGAGCAGGGACTGTCTGTCATATGCAGTACTAGTCACCTTACCCATGCTTAAAGGTTCTGCTTTTGGTAATTATACTGTATCACTGAAATNAAAAAAAAAAAAAAAAAAAAAAAAAAAAAAAAAAAAAAAAAAAAAAAAAAAAAAAAAAAAAAAAAAAAAAAGAAGCATTTGGATTAGTAAATAATGTCAGGTATCATAATAAGGCCAGGCTGGATGGGGCCTTGAGCGACCTGGTCTAGTGGGAGATGTCCCTGCCTATGGTGGGGGGTTGGAACTGGATGATCTTTGAGGTCTCATCCAACCTAAACCATTCTATGATTCTATGATTCTATGATTTTTTTAATTGTAAGAATCCTGATATTATTTTTTCTGCCTTTGATTTCATGGCCTGTGCAAGCATAAATTTATCCTGAGTGGACTATCTATGCAATTGTCTAGTAAGATACTGGCAATTAGCTAAGGCTTCAGAATATTAAATGTGATGACCCTGCAAGTCAGCAGGTGTAAAGCAATGTAAAATAGTTGTTGAAAATGTGACTCATAAGTTAAAGAGAACTGTATCTCAAGCCAAGAAATAAGACTTGGCTATAACACTACCTGAATTTAAAAAAACAAAACATGTGGCTTGGATTGAATATTCAGTTCACAATATAATTATATCTTCAGAAAGAGAAAGCATCAGCCTTGTTAAATAAACACCTCTGTGGCAGAGAGAACAGAACTTCTATACAGAACAAAATAAAACCATGAGCCAAACAAAAATCTCTTAAAAGGCAATCCAGAGCATTTTTCTTCCAGCAACTTTACAGGTTTCTCCATATTTCCCCTTTTCTTCCATGTTCTAATCATGGTAGGGAGATGATTGTCTAATATCAATAACAAAGTATGGCAGATACTACACTGTAGACGTGCTTGTGGTTTGGCTAAGGTCCACTGTTTTTGTAAGAGCTTCATCTCTATGACTTTTGGTGTATAGACTTGCTTGCAATTTTTTTGTAGATGTAAAAATGTGTACATAAAACTCAGTGTTAAGATCTGAATGGAGCACTGCAGACCCTTGGATAACAGGCCATGAAACAAAAATATACAAGCAGAGACTTTGCTTCAGTCTCAGCTGTTCAAAGACACTGCAGTGTCACAAATTATGTCCACCCAAAGTTCACTGCGATAATCGGATCTGTGCCAAGGCAGAATGACAGCAATGCTCCACGTGCACGAAATAGACTTGGTCGTTGCACTCTATACAGTGAAGAAGATACATGGGTATATTTATCTGTGTCTAATACACACATATACACATATAAAACATATGTGTGTGTGTATATATATATATATATATACATATATCCATAAGGAACCAATGTGTATACTTTGAAAAATGGTGTCTCCATCATCTTGGTAAGTTTTCAATTTCTCTTAACTAGAATTTCGATGTAAAAAAACACTACATTTTTGACCTCCTAAGCAGTCAGACCAATGAAGTTAAGATTCGATTTTTATTGCCTACTTTACACAAGGTGGTAAAAAACAATGCTGAAAAAAGGGTAAGTTGTATTCCAAAATACTGGAAAGTCAGTGGGATGGTAGATGACTTCTGAAAGCCCAATGCTCCCAGCAGAAGCAAGTGAGCTGGCAGGTGAGTGAAAGTCTGTTGCGATGTGTCTCTCCAGGTTTTTGTGTATCTGTGGAGCATTTAGGTAGATGCCATAAAGCTCTGTGTATCCCACTGTGAGTGGGATGTAAAGGATGAACATTCCTAAAATTCTTGTGAAATCCTTTAAGGTCTACATGTGTTCTGAGGGATCTTTTTCTGCAAAGGTCAGAGGGAACTGGGGCTGGAATTTCACCCATACCTGTTGCTGTTGCTATGGACATGAAGCAGTTGAAGTAATCAGAGTCAAAAACATGAAGTAACAGACATCACAAAAGCAGGTGATAAAGGAAGGGCATGTTTGTGATCTACAGCAATTTTGGAAGCACCGAATATTTCAGTTGTATTGTAATCCAAACAGTTTCAGACCTGGTAAGGTTCCCTCTTGATCAACATAGTGATTGTCTCCTAGCTCAACAGAGGAACTGAAGCAAGAACTGGCCCTTCTGTGATGCTGGCCCAGAGCTGGCACTGGGACAGGCTGGCTGCCCTTTGCAGGGCTGGTTTCGTTCCCCTGCAGCATCCTGGGAAGTGATTCTGATTTAGGAAAATGAGAAGGGCGATCAATCCTCCTGCATGAAACAAGAAGAGGAATCAGTCCCAAGACTGCCTCAGCTGACAGCCCTGAAACACATCACAGGTTCCTTTTGATGGCCCAAAAAGGCCTGGGAATTCTAGGCACGTAATCGAGCTGTTTGCTGCCCTCCACACACTCACCCTGGATGTAGTAAAAGCAACCTCCTAGCCGGAACAGTCAAGGCAACTGTAAAGGACAAAAGACGATCTTAAACATTGGCTTTCTGGATTTTGACTGCCAGATAGCTCAGGAAAGGTAGGGCTCCTCACAAAAATGCTTGAAGGGAAGAAATTCCCTAGGAAGGGATTGTTCTGTCTTGTTGTGAACTTGAAGGCCTTCAGCTGGCTTGGGAAACTGCCACCAGCCACCTAAGGAAAGCTTGAACCCTTCCTACATGAGGTGAAGTAAAGTCCTACCGTGGGTGTACAAAAAGCCTTCAGAGGTTTCCTGTGACATAATCTTCTTGTGACTCTATGTTTCGTGGTTAAACATGAACCAGGTGGTTTGGTGCTTTTAATGACAAAATTCTGTTGAGGTTTCTCTCTCCCCTCTGTGGCTTTTACTCCAAGTTAGAATGAGGTTTTCCCTGGAAATCACTGTGTGTGTCTGCTGTCACTTTTGTAGCAGACTCTTTGAAAGAAATATTGCATAAACAACCCAAAAGGGAAACAGAAAACTGGTTTCCCTGCTATCCCCCAGGGATAGCAGACCTTCTTATTGGTGTAGGCATCTCACTTTCTCACACATCCTGTTGTTCCTTGAATATTGCATTTTCGGCAAAGTGTCCTCAAGGGAAGAGGAAGGACTATATTTGTCCTGTCCTTCATTTCCTCTGGTCCAAGCTTCAGTGTCTCCTCCCACAAGTATGCTTTTCCCATCAGGGGCAGTAGAGTCCTCTTGGGCAAAGAGGAAGTTCTTTACAGTGAGGGTGGTGAGATACTGGAATGGGTTGCCCAGGGAGGTTGTGTGACTGCTCCCTTCCTGGAGGTGTTCAAGGCCAGATTGGACAAGGCTTTGAGTGACCTGTTCTAGTGGGGGATGTCCCTGCCTATGGCAGGGGGCTGGAAATGGATGATCTTTGATGTCACTTCCAACCTAAACCATTCTAAGATTCTATTCTAAGAGTTGTCATGCTCATCAGTCCTTCTGCACACACCCTGACACTGGGCAAAATGTGGTCTTGTACACATCCAGCTTAGCTTTCAGATCTTGTGTCATGGCAGCAGGTGCTCAGGGATGTCGGTGTGGGAGCAGTGTGCTGTGGTAGCTTTGGTGTTTGCTGCCTCCTGCAGACATGCTTGGCACTGTGGTCTGCAGATTTGAAGGTAATTTAGTGGAAATTCTGGGCTCCTACATATCAAAGATATTCAATGTCTGTTTTGTGCATATATCCTTGGGTTAGACGCTCAACTGCTGTATAAATTTTCTTTGGGGGAGCTAAGTGCTATTTTGAGACATTGCTACCAGTTTGTTCTTGCCTCAGTTTCCTTAAGTATATAATGGAGGTTACAATATGTTCCAGTCTCACAAGTTTATTGTGATGATGCATATGTTTAAGGTATTCCGTTTAAAATGAGGAAAAAATAATTTTCTGCATATTTGTGATAAATAATCATAGTCCTTGTTATGTTGGTGATTTATCGAAAGACAGTCCTGACCAAAAATCTACAGCCTGAGCAGCATCCGTAGAAGTGTGCAGATGCATTTTGTAAAGACTGCAGTAGAACAGAACAGTTACAGTACTAAAACTGCTGAAACTCTGGTCTAAGTACCAGTTTCTTTAAAGACAACCCCATTAAAGATCAAACCTGTGACATAGTGAGAGACTGCAACGTGCTCCAATGAAAATATCCCCCTCTCTATAGAAGGAATACAGTTAATTTGATTGATTAAACCAGAGATGTAAAATAAGCATAAGCTGTGTTGTCTACTATTTGCAATTCTTACAGCTCCCAAGGCCATGGCAGGAATTGCCCTTAAATTTGACTACCACTACAAAATGCGAACACAGAGTTAGAATAGTAAAGACAGTTTGCCCTGTTTCTTTTACCTCCTCAGTGTGGTGGCAATGGGAAACTGTCTATAAGATGCACCACAGCAATTCAGTTTACTCAGAGATCTAGGAGCTTGACCTCTCCAGGTCATAGTGTACAAACTGCTCCTATGTTCTGTTTAATTAATATTCTATTTACTATTCTGTTAAATACCATCTCTGGAAAGCCTCTAGATGGTGTGGATGAAGGAATGGTGTCTATTTGCCCCTCTTCCTCACTTCACTGCTGTGAAAAAGGTGAGATTGGGTTTCCTTTTGGGATTTTAATCATTACTCTTCTAAATGAGTTTCGAGCACTTCTGATTTTTTGTCTGCCTGTCACATGTTAAGTGACATTAGAACTGAACTGTGAATGGACTGAGGTAGTGGCAAACTGCTTCCAACCCAGGAGCCAGAAACTAACTTGTTTCTCATTCAGCAATTCCAACTCATTGCAAACATGCTGCTGACGAATCTTTAATATGTCAATGAAAGGATTTGGTTTACTCTGCATTAAGCACATCTTTCTTTTCAATTATAAATGCCTGTTTTTTTTCCCCCCAACACCCAGCATGCCATGAGAGATTAGCTTTATATTCTCTAACTAAACAAAAAATTGAACTAGCGAGCCACAATGGCTCTGGTTACCAGTGTTTGAGTTTTAGGTAACAAATACTGTATTTGCAACCAGCACATGCAAAGAAAGGTATTGGCCAGTGATGATTCACATGCAGAATTAGGCTGCTCATGGACAGCTTGTGAATGGAAGGCAAAACTAAATTTGTTTAATGTATTATTGTGCAGCTATTATCTCTATTTACAGGGAGACAAGATGAAACTCATAAAGACTGAATTGCTTGCCAAGAAAAGACAGAAAAAGGCAATGGGAGATCTAAGGAAAAACTTTGGATCTGCTGTTTCCAAATCACAAGCTCTACCAAGCAACAGTACCTCCATAATAGTTCATTGCTAAGTGTTTGGAAACAGCTGAGCAACAAGCACATTACACTAAAAGATGTTTCATTGGCATCTTTTCTGCCATGAAGGATGTGGGTTAATATTCCTCCATTTTGGCACTGAGAGAGTCTGTATATGGTAAAAAGCAGCTGTGCCTGGCCTTCATGAGGGATTAAAGATGAACAGCTGATTTATTATTTTCATTACAGATCTTGTTGGCAACCATACAAGATGTGGGTTGCCTGACTGTTTTTCTGTCAGTAAATGTAGTGTTTTCAGCATGATAAATATTTTTATTCATATATTTAGCTTTCTGAGGATGTATTCTGTGTTAGCTCTGTTTCTCTAGCCTGTCCATCTCTCTTTTTAGCCATGTCTTCACAAGGGAAAGTTTCAGACCAACTTCTCATTCATAAAAAAGAAAAAAAAAAAGGAGAGGGGGAAAAGCCTTTGATTGCTTTCAGGCTATATAGATCACCACATCACTGGAAAAAAAGTTGCTGGAATATGTTGATAAGCATTTAATTTCTGCTGGTAAATGCTCTACCTTCTGCCCCTTGATATTTGACTTTCACATTGAATGAAATAAGCCAGCTCCTATAAGATTTGGTCTAAGTTGTGTGTGTCCATCTGAGTCTGGCTGTTTTTTCTGGGTATGCCAAATGTCCTCAATAGGGATGTTCTTCAGCCCTCCAGTGTGTAAATGCAAAAACGCTCCACTCCAGTAGGAGTCAGAGACCATCCTCACTGGTATCTTTAAACACATCCAGACAAGCTGATGTACTTGGCTTTGGGCAGGCTGGATGCAGCTAACTTTGTTGAAGCTCAGGCTCTGCTGACAGTCCTGTGTACAGCGTGATGGCCAGATGCTTGTGAGGCCTCTATGTGGATCGAGATTCACTGTGCTCACAGTCACATCTGAAGCAGCTCTTTAAGAAGGGCACAAATAGTCACTGCCTTAAAAGTTCTTGCCTTCATGTCTAGTTTATTTATGTCCATCCTACACACAGACAGTGAATAAACTGCATCTGCCCACAAGATGTTATTACTTGTCATTTTGCTTACACAGAGGACTTGCTGCTTTGGTAAGGGTAAATATTTTGAGCATTTACTTGGTTTAAGTATTGTTTGTCTACCACATCTCCATCCATTCTGAAATCTCTTTTCATGAGTCCACTTCCTCACAGCCTTTCCAAAGTCCAAACACCAAATCTCTCTCTGCCAGCACAGAAAATATGCCCTTGCATTGCCCAGTGTTGTCAGCTGCCTGATTCCTGCACATGTGAAGTATTACATTGCCAGGTACACAAAAAATTATACTCATCCTCAAATAATGCCAATTGAAAATGGCCAGATTTCCATATTTTAAACCATCCTCCTGTTCCTGTTCTCAAAGCTCTTGCTTATGTTCCATTCAATTTCATTAACCTTGCCGAAGTCTTTCCTTCATTTCCACTCTTGCTCAACATGCTCAGCTCACACCTGCCGCATTCTCCTTCCTGTACCATTCTTTGCTTTCCAGTGGTCAGAGCTCCACTATTATAAGGCCCTTCAGGGAATTTACATCTTGTAGGATACTGACCAGTATCATGTCATGTCAGCATTGTTTACAGTTTGTCACTAAATCTGTGTTCCTTCTTTATCTGGTCTTCTTCACCTGGCTGAACCATTTCATCTAAGTTTCATCCTTGGCAACTACAGATAATATTTTGTGCTACAAAATAGCTGATGGCAAAGGAGGTGAAGGTATCCTTGATGAAGTAAACCAGGAACAACTAAATCTGGTGTGATGCTGTCCAAATGGAAAAACAAACAAACAAACAAAAAACCTAAACAAAGCAAAACCAAACCAAAACCTACGAAAATCCCTAACGAACTCCAAAACCCAGGACTGAGCACAAAATACTGCAGAGCATGGAAGTTTAGTGTGCTGTGCCACTGTGAAAACCATGACTTGTGCACCTCATGTGACAGCATTACTAAGCTTTGAAAGGAGACCGTTTTTCCAGTGGGCTCTTTAAAAACGTGGGTGGCAAAACAGCAACAGTAATCAGCAATGTTAATTGCAGCCACACATCAGGTTTCACTGGCGTTTACCAACTTCCCATCTAAGAGACATTGTTACATTTGAAAGCTGAGGTCAAGTTAGCCAATCATTCATAGCCTGTTTACTTTCTCCCAGGATTGTCTACCAGGAATTGTGTTTTAAACTTATTTCGAACAAAGAGCCTGGACTGAAATTGTTTAATTGATTTAAAGATCTTTATAGCTGCCCTGCCACTCCAAGCGATTCAGATAGCTGGTGTGCTGCCTGGTGAATTAGACTCGACTCTGCATTACACTGATTGATGTGTGGAGTGTCTCTGGGGACTTGATCTGCTTTTGTTTTTTTCCAAAATGTTGGTTTCAGCGAAATGGTGTTGCTATGTGTTTGAAACCATCTACTATGAATGCTAAAAGTCATGGGACTGTGAGTCAGTTGTCTTAGATGACTTATGGGCCTGCCACTGAGTCACCAAAAATGAATGTCTATACTGCACCCAGCATGAACAGAATGAAAGCTCAGTCGTAAAAAGCAGCCCAACCGAAGGGCTGGAGGGTTTGTCACTGGCTAACCAGGGCAAATGATAAGGCTATAGTTTTATAAGGCTGTTGTATAAGACTACACTTACCACGAGTTCAGAATGGAGCAGTGCCTTTATAATGCTGTGCCCAAGGTTATCTAACCATACAATGGGTGAATGTACAGGTGTGGTAAAGTGTTTTGAAAGGAGTATTTTAGTCATTGTGTTAGACTGAAGGCTTTTTTTTTTTTCTTCAAGTTACAAGATGTGACTTCAATACAGAAATGGGGAAAAGTAGGTTTGCACTCACAATATGTGTGTTCACAGGACAAATATAGCATAAATAACCCCCCAAACAGATAAATATAACTATTGTTTTTAACTATTTGACCTGGAAAAAAGCCCTGTAGTGAAGACAACAGGTGGTTCAGCTTCGTCAGTAAAAGTTATCCATAACAACCCAAACTAGCTAAGACCACCTTTTGCAGATAAAGGCATCCTTTAGTTTAGATTTATCAGCCAGGCATTAACAGTCGTTTAAGGCTGGAGAACTCCTGCCCTTGGGACACTTGCAGGAGATGGCTGCTATCCCTTTGGAAGGGAAAGCTTTAGCTCAGACCTTCACTGTAGCCTTCAGGCTCTGCTCTGGCTCCTGCCCACCACTCATCTCCCAAATCATAGGACAGAATCATTGAATGGTTTGAATTGGAAAGGACATTTAAAGGTCATCCAGTTCAACCTCCCTGCAGTGAGCAGGGACATCTTTAGGTAGATCAAGTTGCTCAAAGTTCTGCCCAACTTGATGTTAGATGTTTCTAGGGATGGAGTATCCACCAACCGCCTGGGTAATCTGTTCTAGTGTTTCACTGCAAAAAAATGTGTTCATTGTATCTACTTTAAATCTGCCCTCCTTTAGCTTAAAACCATTACTCTTTGTCCTTTTGCAACAGGCTTTCATAAAATACTGTCCTTACCTTTCTACAGGCCCACTTTTAGTACTGAAAGGCCACAATAAGGTCTCCCTGGAGTCTTTCTCCAGGCTGAAGAACCCCAATTCTGTCAGCCTTTCTTCACAGAAGAGCAATTCCAGGAAAAGCACAATGCCTGCTGCTGACTCCCAGCACACCACAGCCCAGGGTAAGCAGGGAGGCTGCAGGCAGCAGCACTACTAGCAGCACAGAGGCAGGTCTGTACATCAGTGGGAAACAAAAAGGTACCAGGGAGTTCCTGCAGCTCCACAGAGGTCTGGGGCACTTCCTGCTGGATCTCTGCAGCAGGTCATAATTAATTCCTTTTCTTTAGGTAAACTGATGCACAGCCAGCCACATCCTTCAAAATTACATCCTTAGGCTCTGCTTTACTTTAGCCTTCATATAACTTGCCCTTAGGGAAATGGTTCACCAAGACACTCACCAGTATTTATCAACAGTCCGGGCTAACCAGAGAGGTCTCAACTGATTAGAGGGTTAGCAAATGTGACACCATCTACAAGAAGGGATGGAAGGATGATCCAGGGAATTATAGGCCTGTCAGTCTGACCTCTGTGCCAGGGAAGGTTATGGAGCAGGTCATCCTAAGTGCAATCACACATCACTTACAAAACAACCAGGCCATCAGCCCCAGTCAGCATGGGTTTATGAAAGGCAGGTCCTGCCTGACTAATCTGACCTCCTACAAAAAGATGACCTGCTTAGTGAATGAGGGAAGGGTTGTGGGCATTGTCTACCTGGACTTTAGTAAAGCCTTTGATGCTGCCACAGCATTCTTTCAGAAACTCATGCCACAGGTCTTGGGTAAGTGCACTCTGCACTGGATAAAAAACTGCCTGGATGGGCAGGCCCAAAGAGTGGTGGTGAATGGAGTTAAATCTGGCTGGTGTCCGGTCACAAGCAGTGCTCTACAGGGCTCAGTACTGGGGCCTGCTCTCTTTAGTATCTTCATTAATGATCTGGATGAGGGGATTGAATGCACCCTCAAAAAATTTACAGATGACACCAAGCTGGGTGGCTGCATCAATCTGCCAGACTCTAGGAAATCCTCACAGCTGGATCTGGAGATGTGAGATTGTTGGGCCAAGACTAATTGCATGGAGTTCAGCAAGACCAAGTGCCAGGTCCTGCACTTGGGTCACAACAACCTCATGGTAAGCTACAGATTTGGGGATGACTGGTTGCAAAGATGCAACTTGGAGAGAGACCTGGGGGGATTGGTTGATAATCAACTGAATACAAGCTGAAGTATGCCCAGGTGGACAAAAAGGCCAATGGCATCCTGGCTACTAGAAACACTGTGACCAGCAAGAACAGTGAGGCGATCATCCCCCTGTACTCAGCACTGGTGAGGCCACAGCTCAACTACTGTGTTCAGTTCTGGGCCACTCACTATAGAAAGGATATAGAAGGTACTTGAACATGTCCAGAGAAGGGCAATGAGGCTTGTGAAAGGCCTTCAGCACATGGCCTACAAGGAGCAGCTGTGGGAGCTGGGGTTGTTCAGTCTGGAGAAGAAGAAACTGAGAGGAGACCTCATTACTCCTTGTAATGACATGAAAGGAGGTTGGAGAGAGGAGTGGACCAGCCTCTCCTCCTTGGTGGCAAGCAACGAGACTAGAAGAAATGGTTCAAACTGCACCAGAGGAGGTTTAGGCTGGATATTAGGAAATATTTCTTTACTGAAACTTTGGAATAGTCTTCCCAGGGCAGTAGTGGAGTTACCATCCCTGGAGGTGTTTCATTGGCATGTGGACCTTGCACTTATAGACATGGTTTACTGTTGACCCTTCAGTCAAATTGTACCAGATGATCTTGAAGATTTCTTCCAATCAGATATATTCTGTGATTCTATGGTTGGTTAGTCCTCTCCAGACTTCATCATCCAACACCAGAGTTGCAGGCACTCATACATGGACAATAGTGACCTTATTTACATGAAATTTACAGAATTGCTTCTTGCCAGGATCCAAATAAGGATAACCTTTCTTATCTCTCAAGGGGTTCTTGTCACACACTGTATCTTTTCTTGCTCCCATGGTGACAACTACCCATTGCTGTCATCTTTTAGGCAGTTTCAGTACAGACCACCTTAATCAGTGGAGCAAGTCTTCCCATGCCACAGTGGAGCATGAGGCTCTCTGCTAGAGGTTTTCTATACTGAAAGCTGTCAGCACAAGAGGTACCACCTTTTGGGATCCAGGGCAGGTTGGATGGACTGGCTTCAGTACAAAGTGCCAGGCAACTAAATGGGCACAGCTAAAACTTCACATGCTTTCTTGCTCAGTATCACGATAGAAGCTTTCCTTTATGTTCATGTCTGACTTTCACACTGCTTCTTTAGTGTTTTCCCAAGCCAAGGTGCTTCTTGCTGTTGACAGTGATGTAGTGCTGATAGGGGACTGGTTATTTGCAGCCTCCTTGCTCGACTGCTGTTTTGCAAGCAACCATCACTGAACAAGTTCTGTGATCAGACTGATTTGGGAAGCAAAATATTGCTAGTACATGCATTTTCCTAAGTGAGTGTAATGACCTGACAGCAGTTAAGAGATGATTAAGACCAACACAGAGAGCAAAGCTCTCTGACAGAGATGCTTGCCCCGGAATTATGATCTGTAGAGTAGATCTCAAATTAAACTGATTTCTTTGTAAAGTGTGTTTGAATAATGAAGATGCAGGGAAGAAAGGATACCTTTTAGGTCTTGCTTCTCCTGGAAACACTGCCTTGTAGGCAGAGAAAGGCTGATGGGGACAAAACCAAAGATGTCCACCTAGGTAGGCATCCTTCTGAGATTCAGTTCTGTCAGTAGTCACCCCTTCCGGCTGCTTGTCACTGCCAATCTACTGGATGAGCCACTCGTGGGACTCTTATTTTCCTCATGGATAATGGGCAGGATTGTTTTCATTGTTCAGCTGATTTTCAGCAGCAGCTGCCTGAAGAGTGTTCCCTCAAATTGCTCTGCCTGTAGGGTGTTTGGCACTCACTGACAACCAGGATAGCAGGGGAAAGAAGGGAAGCAGACTCCGGGAAGAAGATCTCAGAGAGATGTAAAACCACCAGCCAAAGACTAAAAGCTCTGTGTAACCTCATTTCACTCAACCACTGTAGCTTCTTAAGAGTCTAGTACTCTCATCCATGAACCACAAGCCTTGATAATTGCCACAATGAGTAGAGAGAGTTTCTGGGGATCTAGATATCTAGGTAAGTAGAGGGAAACTCCAATTTCATCCTGGAACAAAGCAGAAAGAAAGATGGGATACTAAGGCAGACAGTTCCTCAACTGTTCTGTACAACTCTTGTTTGCATCAGCAGCACTCATATAGCATGAATAATGGCAGGCATCTTTTATGTGAAAACACCTTTTATATAGCACACCCTAAATCTGCCTGGAAAGTATGAATGAGCCACTGCTTTGGTACTCCTCTTGAAGCTGGAGAACAGAAGATGCCTGAGTCCAGAAGGGCAGCCCATACCAAGCGGTCATATGATGCTCAGAAGAAGGCTCTTCACCTCCAGCAGATAGTGATAACTCCATTTCTCTTCTGCTTCAGGCCTATAAATCCAGGGTATGGCAGCAGAGCAGCATACCCATGCACTTGATGCTTCCTGTTGGGTAGGCAGTCCTTGTAATGCATGTTTAGATCATGTTTATGCACTGCTTAGGGAATCTTATCTCCAGATCTCACTGTGAGGACTGTGTATGCAAAGCCTAGGGCCTGGCATTCCTGATGTCTCGCCAATGTCTGGCCACAGTCCTCTGAGAGTGGTTTGTTTTGTTGCATGGTCACCACTCACTGCATGATAAAATGTGCTTTTACTGCCTCGTGTTCAGCACTGGAGTTGAACACGGAGCCCCACCATGGAGCATCATGGTTTTGATGGGAAAAACACTGGGATTCAACTAAAAGTAGAGCATATCTCAGCAGGTGATTACAGTCAGTTACTTTCCACAATATTTCTGCTGTGCATAGTGTAGTCACAGTCCTTACACAGCTGAAACATTAAACAGGCTAATGAGCCTCTCCTGGCTTTTTCTTACACTTCTCCCAGCAGTTAACCATTGTTAGTGAGGACTGCTTCCAGAAAGCCCAGCAGAAACCAAACAGAAGGGAAATCAACCTCTTACCAATGTGGCTGAATAAAGGAACTCATTCCTTACCCACTTTGCAGCAGCAGGGTGTGTGCATATCAAAGGGAGACAAATTAAGCTAGCAGAAACTGTCTTTCAGAATTTCATAACTCTCCCAAGTAATTCTGCTTGCTTTCAACCATCACCACATCAGCTATGCTGCTGGATCCTGCAGGAGCTGAATGAAAGCAACATCTCCTTCCATTTGCTGCCCTCCTTGAGAATGGGCTTGGCTGCCTTGTGTTGCATAGAGCAGTGGTAGTCCTGGCAGAGGGAAAGCACTGAGGCCACCAATCTACCTGATTGCCAATGGTGTCTCCCAGCTTGTCTTTACACCAACAAATGCTGAGTCCTCCAAGCCACGCTGCCACTGCTCTACTTACCTACTCAGTGGCTACACCACCACCTAATGTATCCATGGAAAAGCGGACTTTTAGGGCCTCTGTCAGCTTTTTCTTCCCAGGCTAACCAGTTAAACTATCTTGAAGACAAGATGAGAAAAAAAAAAAAAAAAAAAAAAAAAAAAAAAGCAAAAAACATGTTATACATGTATATTACAAGGTCTTGTAATGACAGGAAGAAGGGAAATTGGTTTAAACTGGCAGAGGGGAAGATTTAAACGGGACGCTAGGAGGAAGTTCTTTACAATGAGGTTGGTGAGATACTGGAATGGGTTGCTCAGGGAGGCTGTGGCTGCTCCCTTCCTGGAGGTGTTCAAGGCCAGGTTGGATGAGGCTTTGAGTGACCTGATCTAGTGGGAGGTGTCCCTGCCTATGGAGAGGGGTTAGAACTGGATGATCTTTGAGGTCTTTTCCAACCTAAACCATTCTATGATTCTATATCTAGCAAAGAAGCAAAACACAATAANTTAAACTGGCAGAGGGGAGATTTAAACGGGACGCTAGGAGGAAGTTCTTTACAATGAGGTTGGTGAGATACTGGAATGGGTTGCTCAGGGAGGCTGTGGCTGCTCCCTTCCTGGAGGTGTTCAAGGCCAGGTTGGATGAGGCTTTGAGTGACCTGATCTAGTGGGAGGTGTCCCTGCCTATGGAGAGGGGTTAGAACTGGATGATCTTTGAGGTCTTTTCCAACCTAAACCATTCTATGATTCTATATCTAGCAAAGAAGCAAAACACAATAAATCTAGTGTGTTCCATCTTCTCCCCTGTGCCTTTGGAAATCTGATCCTGAATGCCATCAATGGTTTTGCAAACATTTAGAAATCAGAAGGTCAGTCCTCTATGGTTTTGTCATCACCTGGTTTGAATAACCTGAGAAGCTTAACTCAGTTCTGTAGGCCTTTATGAGGTTAACTCTCAAATTTGTGCTTAAGTGCTTTTCAATATTTTGAATCTAAAGTCAAGTGCAAATTTTAGGCTGTTCTTTCAGATGGTAGCCCTCAAAATTGGGTGCACACAAAGCCCATACTATGTGCCTGTCCTTGATCAACTTTTAAACAATCTTCCTCGCATCCCTCTGTGGCAACCTTCTGTAGCTGTTAGGGGATAGACAGGCTGGTTGATAGAATTTGTCTTTCTGCCCTTAAAACGCCACAGTTTCACTGAGAAGTAGCCAAGACATCAGCTGGGTCACTTCATGGGTGCATATTTCTGCCATTAAACAATTATCCACTTTAGGAAGTGATCTTTGGCTCCTATCAGAAGGTCTGTCAGGGTAGTGATTTTATAACATGAAGTTGTGGGCACATTACCTTGAGAAACACCAAGAGCTTGGGTGTTCAAAGACAGCAGGGATGATGATAAAGGTAATTCAAGGTATCTTGTTCAGTATCATTCTTAATGCCAGTGGAGAAGGCTGCCTTGAGGAGATGTCACCCACACTATAGTGGGGTTTTGCCTTAAGCAGAGCTTATTGGATTTGTCTATAGCAGATTCTGAGAGGAAAACAAACAAACAAAAAAACAAACAACACCCCCCCCTCCCAAACCAAACAGCCAAAAAAATCCCCACAACAAAAAAACCAAACAAGAAACAATGGATTTTCAGTGTGGACAGTCAGAAGTTCATTGCCTTGGTTTCTTCCCTGAATGTTTTTATTTCACAGGGCAGACATAACCACAGAGCACAGATGGGAGCTTATTTTACAGTTCTCTCTCTCAGAGGTGGAGAAGACTGTCCCTGGTTTTTGAAGGAGGTTCTGCTGCTTAATCACTCCTCCTAGTTTTCAGCTGCATAAATCAAACAGGAATCATGGTTTTTTTGATCGGCATAAAATTCACCCTGCATGTTGAAGATGCTCTCCACCAAAAGCTTTTCCTTTCCTCTCTCTTGAGCAGCTGCCTGACAGAAGGCCTTAGAGATTAGCTGCGTTCCTGTGAGCTATTTATACTAAAATATTTTGTGTTGAAAGATGTAAGCCCTTTGTTTCCTCTGTATGTACACAGTGATCCCTGAGGGCAAGCAAATCCTGCTTTGTTTTGGATCAGACGCACTTGTGAATTACTGTTGTAAAATGTTCCCGAATGCACTTTTATGAGTCAGTTTCACCTTTATGCTTCCACATGTCACCAGACACGCTCAAATGTGTGTACAGCTTTCCAATACCAGATAGCCCTCATTAAGTCTAATTCCCACTTGGGATGATACCACTAAAACGTTTTCTTATAAACAATGCTTCTTGGTAATTTTTCCTGATGCAGAGAGAATGTTTAGCTCCTTGGTTGGGCAAAGAAAGAAAACCATACAGAAAGACAACTGTCCAGCTTGGCTGCTGATGTGTTAGACTAGCCAGCCTACACATATACTATAGCCCTCACAGCCTAAAATAAAATGCATGGGGCTATATGGCATTCTCTGTTCCTGTGAATGGAAAAGGATTGAGGTTCCACACATCCTAGGTAAGAGGATCTGAAAAGGAAACACAGAGATGAGAATGGTACAAAAAAAAAAAGGTGAGCAGGCAAATATATGGATAGATTTCACCTTAGACATCCTTCCCTTTCCTCCCTTCCCCCAGTAGAAGAGCTTGTCTGCTGGAGTGTACAGTCAGGCTCACTTTGTAAGAGCAAGCTCAGAGATACAAGCCCACAGAGGGACAAGTGCCCAGGTGGAAATTATTCTGTATGTCTCTGCATTGTGGAGAGCACCTGCAAAAATGGGGATCTAAACAACCTGTGGGTTCCACACCAAACCAGCTTGATGGGTCTGGTGGTGTTCTACAGACACTCCAGCCTTGTAAACAAGGATTTGGCCACAGGAAAAAAACAAAAAAACCCAAAAAATTGCAGTATGAGCCCAGAACAGTATGCTTGGATAAGAATACAACATGGCCCTCCCTGACTCCAAGCCAGTGCACTTCTCATTCTCCCTTGATCTCTTTGGCAAACCTGACAGGATGAGAGATGATGAACACAAACTGCAAGACAGGACAATTCACCTGAACATCAGGAAACATGTTTTTACTGTGAGGCTGACTGAGCACTAGCACAGATTGCCCAGAGGAGTAGTAGAGTCTCCCTCCTTAGAGATATTTTTAAAAGTACCTAGACGTGGTCCTGGGAATCTGGCTTTGGGTATCCCTGCTTAAGCAGGGGATTTGAACCAGATGACCTCCAAAAGTCTCTTCATATTAATTGTGATTCTGTGAATCCTCTGGGAAATGTCCTTTCCCCTGAAGCCTCCCACATACTGTATGGTAACAGGGCAGCAGCCCTCTGTTGTAGTCTCTAGCAGGGGAACAGTTTATGTGATCCAGTGTGAGTCACTAAAGTTGCAGGTCAGCAGCCAAATTCTTCTTTTTGTTACACCCATTTAGTCCTGTAGGCTTCAGTGAGTGGGAGGCTAATGGAACCAGTCAAAAAATGTATTTTGGTTCAAACTGTTTCAAAAGTGCTCAATAAACAAAGAACACTTTAATGTGATGCCCTGAAAAGGTCACCCAGATTTTATCCCTTTGGGAAGAGAATTTAAACAAGACTTGATTAAGGAATAATACCTTCCCAGAGGAGACTTTGTTTTTTGCTGCACTATATTGGTGGCCATCACTTGCTGAATCCTTCCTTAGTTGCACAATTTAGTGACATAAGCACAAAAAGCTGTTATGTGCTGGGCAGTATTTGCACTGCTGATTCCCCTGAAATGAGGTTTTATGGTAAATGGTCCCACACTTCACAGACACTCTGACTTATAATTTTATTATTAAGACCTTTCTCTTGGCCTTAGCTTTCATTCAAGGATTTTATTTCCTGCTACTTGCCAGTTATCAGTACCACACTTATTACTCATGTTACAAACTTAAAAAGCTTCTTCGGATCAACTCAAAATACCCTGAATGTTTTCCCTTTTTTAAAATTATGTCCTTTGGAAAACATATGATGCTTATTTTCCAGACTGAAAGAGCAGTAAGTATCAAATACCCATATCCCTCCCAAATAAAGATCCCAACCAAATAAAAGATGTGTCTATAAGTGAAGTTTCATTATATGGTCTTTATGAAACTTTCCTAAGGCAAACAGGTGCGAAGAAGAATAGCAGATGATTCTGGGCTGCTGCATAGTTTTATTCTGCTCTGTAAAGCAACAGTGTTATAGGAAGAAATGTGACTACTTTTAGCCATGTTGCTGCAAATCAACAAAAGTTAATTCTAAACAATATGTTTGTTCCTTTTGCACAGAACCATTCTAAGTTATTGCTGAATTTGTTGAATCAAACACATGTATGAGGACTAAACCAAAGATAGTTATGGTTTGCAACTTTTATTTTGCCAGGTGAAATAGTCACACTCATTAGATTTCTGATTTCTACTACCAAGGGACAATCCTCCACTTTTATACAAAAAGAAATACCTAGAAACTTCCAGCTGGATTTATACAGAACCTAGGCAATGGCTCCACATTTTCCCCTGGCTTCTTCCTACCTCATAATGCTTCAGTCTCCTCAGTCTAGCAGCCCTGATTGCTCAGATTGTGCCTGGCATTAAACATTTGACAGAGACCTTTTGTCGCTATCTGCATGGCTATGACAAATGGCAGATTGTTAAAGCAGTAGCTGTGTTATCAAAAGCCTATCGAGAGTATGCCAAAAACTCTGGCTCCTTGTGCAGAATTCAGATGTGCCATAAGCATTATGTAGATAGGAGAAAGAGACAATTCATAAGCACTAGTCCAATAAAAACCTTAGGAAGAAAGGAACACAGAGGAGTGCAGCTGGAACAAACAAGTGTGTCACTGAGTGTTCTTGTTCACTTGCTTTTGCTAGAAACATCCTTAAAAGTGGGGATCTTTAAAAGTTGATGGCAGTGAGGTGAGCCCTGAGGACACATGGAGGGTGAGTGTGGTCTGCCTTTAAGGAGGTGGAAGCAAAGGAGAGGATGAAATCCAGGGAATTCAGCTGAATGTGGAAAGCTACTGAAGCAAATTATGAAATGGCTTGTGAACACTTGGAAGATACTAGGGTGCTTAGTAATGGTCAGCACAGTTTTGTCAAGCGTAAAGCATGCCAAGGGAATTCAGTTTCTTTGCTGATGTAGTAATTTATTGTACAGGGTTCGCGTGGCAAGGTTTTGGTAGCAGGGGGCATTATGGGGTGTGGCTAAAGGGGCGGCTCTTGTGAGAAGATGCCAGAAGTTGCTCTCATCTCTGACAGAGACAGTTGCATCTGGCTCCAAGATGGACCCACCACTGGCTAAGTCTGAACCAGTCAGCAATGGTGGTAACTCCTCTGTGCTAATATATTTAAGAACATGAAAAAAACTGCTGCACAACAGTAGCTTGGAAAGAGAAGTGAGACTGTGTGAGAGAAACAACTCTCACAGGCAGATACCAGGGGTAGTGAAGAAGGAGGGTGTGCTCCAGGTGCTCTAGAAGCAGCAGCAGTAGAGATTCCCTTGCAGCCCATGATGAAGACCATGGCGAGATGGCTGTCCCCGTGTAGCCCATGAAGATTCATGGTGCAGCAGATATCCACTCACATCCCATAGAGTATCCTGCACTGAAGCAGGTGAATGTGCCTTGAAAGAAGCTACAGTCTGTGAAGAGGCAACACTTGATCAGATTCCTTGTAGAAGCTGTAGCCCATGGGAGGCTCATGCTGAGCAGCTCATGAAGGACTGTGTCTCATGGCTAGAATCACACATCAGAGCATGGGAAAAATGTAAGGAGGGAGGAGGAGCAGAGACAACTTGTGATGAACTGATCACAACCATCATTCCCCTGTGCTGCTTGAGGGGAAAGAAGTAAAGAATTCAGGAGTGAAGTTGAGCCTGTGAAGAAAGGACAATGGGAGGAAGATGTTTTTAGCTTTGCTCTTAGTTCTTATTGCCATACTCTGTTACTAATTGGTAATAAATTAATCTTCCCCAAGCTGAGTCTGTTTTGCCCTTGACAACAATTGGCAAATGATCTCTCTGTTCTTGTCTCAGCCCACAAGTTTTTAATCTCATTTTCCCCCCGTCCTAAGAAAGGGAAGTGAAACATCACCTTGATGGGCATCTGATAGCCAGCCAAGGTCATTCCACCACACTCATCCAGCTGATGGCAGGGAAGCAACTGATGTAATTTATTACATTTGCAATAAAACTTTGCGTAAGACTCCACTGTAACATTTTCATAAGGAAAGAAAGGATATATGGTCTACACAAAACTGCAATAAAGTAACCACACAATTCAGTGGTATGACTCAGAGGAGGGCGTAAATCATTGCTGCTCAATAGGGATGGAACATCTAATAGCCCGTTTCAGGTTGTGATTTATATCACTGTACAATTTCATGAACCACTGACAAAAAAACCTGTGCAGGTAGGTTCAACACAAAATTATCTCATTAAGCAGAAATGCCATAAATTATTGACTACAAAAGTTAGAAATCATAGCCGAAGAAGAGAAGCTTGCAAGCCAGCAATAGCATAGAATGGGATCTAGAAAGAGAATATGAAAAAAAAACAAACAACACATGATACTTGGGCAACAAAGCAAATGCCACCCTGGGACATATTAGCAAGACTACTGTAAGTCAAACACAGGAGGTAAACTCTGCCATTTATTTATCCCCCTTCACATAACAAATCTTTAGAAAGACCCTGACTTCCAGATCTCAGTGCCAGCTTTGGATACTGCACATTAAAAAATGGGTAAAGAAAACAGGGACACATCAGTGAAGAACTATGGCAAGCAGTTTAAGAAAGAAGATTTATAGGGAAATGTTTAAAAAATAAAGTTTGTTTTGCTTTTCAAAATACTAAAAGGGCAAGACAAACAGTAGAAATGTCACAAAGCCACACAAAGAAGGAAAGCCCCAGAACTTCCAGCCTTCCTGTGCAGGGAAATATTATCAAGAGTGTTACATATTAGAAGGAAAATTTGTTCTTCAAGTACCCTCAGTATATGATAAGAAAGAACTAACGGGAAGACAAACTAGAAAATAATTTCTTAAAGTAATGTATCTCAGAAGATATTACCTAGAGAACCCTCAAATTGCATTGCTTTAAACATCTTGAGAAGAGATGGCTAAGTTTACTCTATTATTTTTCCGAAGAGGCAGGCAGATTCTCATTCTGACTTCTCTTCAAGACTAATTTTCTGTAATTTGATACCAAAATACAAGTTCTGTTCTTTCCACCCAAAACTGCTTGGCAGCCTTCTCACTGTAAGGAGAGGATTTAAAAAAAAAAAAAAAAAGGCAACATTTGGAAAATGCTGTGAATTTTTTTCCAGCTCTGGTTTCCTGTCAATAAACCTTCATACTTGCTCAAAGCCTTAGGGCTAGTAGCTGTTTATTCAAATTTATACAGTAAAGTCAGTACTTTCACTACTGTTTTCATCTAGCTTTGGGTTTGGGTTTTTTTTTAATTCCTTTTATGCAGCAGTGAAGTGCTTCATGTAATTTTTTTTTCTTTAAAGTTTTGTGCTGTTTAAATGATGACAATTGCAACAAATTGCCCAAGCTTCTTAGTCCTCTTTCTATAGGAAGTTGGCTCAAAACCTTTCTTCTAATCTCTTGTAGGGTCACATCCTGTGTTTTCCAAGGTGTCTGTGTCTCCATTCTCCATCTGCTCCTACAGTATTTAGGCTTTTTTTCCTCTACAAATATTTATACCATCAGTAGATTAAGTGCAAAGCAATAAACATAAATTAGACATGTTCAGCTTTCAGTGTTCCTCAGTTTGTGTCTACATTATACAGTGATATTAAGCCTATCTTGATCTTGTCACCTGGGCTACCTGCTTCCTCAGTGGAGTTTCCTAGACTTAAAACCATCTATAATACAGCTAAACCTTCTCAAAGCCAGAAGCTACCCCTTGTGTTCATCCTTTAAGTGAGAGACAGTCTGAAGAACACAAAGTTGACTTTTACAGCAGCTACCAGATCCTCTCCTCACCTTCTAAAAGGACTGAACAAATTACCTGGTGCAATGTTGTGGACATACTGGAGCATGTCCAGAGAAGGGCCACAAGGATGATCAGAGGGCTGCAGCACCTCTCCTATGAGGACAGACTGAAAGAGCTGGGGCTGTTCAATCTGGAGAAGAGGAGGCTCCCAGGTGACCTTATTGTGGCTGCCCAGTACCGGAAGGGGCCTACAAGAAAGCTGGGGAGGGACTTTTTAGGCTACCAGGTAGTGACAGAACTAGGGGGAAATGGAGCAAAGCTGGAGGTGGGGAGATTCAGATTGGATGTGAGGAGGAAGTTCTTCAGCATGAGAGTGTGAGAGCCTGGAATGGATTGCCCAGGGAAGTGGTTGGGGCCACATCCCTGGATGTGTTTAAGGCCAGGCTGGATGAGGCTCTGGCCATGGCAAGGGGGTTGGAACTGAGTGATCCTTGTGGTCCCTTCCAACCCTGACTGATTCTATGATTCTGTGTTCAAATTTTCCTCCTAACTGTAAGCACTTCACATCTTTGGTCCATAATTCAGGAGAGAATAGATATGTCATTCCATTCCCACTTTTATAAGCAGATCTCCTATATTAAGTAACTGATTTAATATCTAAAGAGAAACTCACATCAATGACAACAATGAATCATTATTGTTATTCAGAGCTTGGGAGAACTTTGGGTGTCACTGCACTAGAGAATGTTTATCTGAAAGAGATGTTTTAAAATATTGGCTAGTCCTAACCTCAAATATTTACCAGATCTGCAGGAGCAATATTGCCCCTCCACCCCCTCACCCCC
>VWZI01008858.1:530589-634179 GCA_013396835.1 Psilopogon haemacephalus | reverse complement strand
CACCCCCTCCCCCCCCCAACACCCTCCCCCAGTGCCATGGCTCAGTGTTTCTGCTGTACCAAGGAACATACTAACTGAGGCCCCTTAAGATTACTCCAGGGAGGTTTGATACTCTGCCAGGAAAACTCTTGAGTACATAGCTGCTGGATGTCGGCAGTGGGCATGCAGATGATGTGGCTCTAAAAACGTCTACTTCAGTACTGCAGCAGCTGAAAAAAAAAGAACACTTCCCCTTTTATTGAAGAAAGTTCTGTTTAGACAAACTTCAAAGAGACACTGGCAGCTGCTGGAGCCATGACACTTTTGATACCAGCAGTTATCATGAGCCATGTTGCTTGAGTTTTTATCTCTTGGACTTTTAGTGTGCTGCTGGCTCTGTGTGATTGTCCAGGCAGGGAGCACAAATTACTCTGCAACATTGACAGTGGCTGATTCCCAAGTCAGACACTACTTTGGAGCCACTTGGATATAGGTGAGGATCCATCTTATACAGCACTCATCCTAGACAGATAATTCTGTCCTGTAAATTTGCATAAAGAAGAGTCAAAGACAAAGTTGTGGATTGTTTCATCCAGAATAAGCTCTGGAGGATTTAACTTCACCATAAGACTGCCTACTTGACTTTTGCAGGTAGAATCCACCAGATTTCTGCATCACCTGACTAGTTAACACACAAGCTGCTCATTACACAAGCTCTTGCCTAAACTTGTGAAGAGGTGGTACAATAGAATTGGGTTGGCCTTTTGCAGGTAGTCTAAGAGTCCTTAGGACCCTTCCTGGAAAATCATCCTATCCATAGATGGAGGGACTGAGGTCTGGATTTCATGTTTACATCTGGAGTATTCACTTTACCAAGACTGGGATTAAACTGAAAATGCCGACTTGATGAAAGATCAGTAGATAATAGGTGTGATGATTTGGGAGTTATCCACAACCCCACACGTTTGAATTCACCCTGACTGGACTCAGCTAGCTGGAAGTTAAGGAATGAAGCTTTATATTCACAGCTCAGCACAATATACAAGCAGATATTTACAATGTATTACAAATATTTACAGCTATATACAGAAATATACAAGTTAAAAGTAATACAGAAACACAACACCCCTCCCAGAAAATCAGAGTCCCCAAGAGGGGTTCCCAACCACGCTTCCACCTTCTTTCCACCTCCCAATATTATCACAGAATCTGCCTTATGTGTACGGTGAATCAGGAAGATCAGCAAGAGAGGTCAGAAGCAGAATTGATTAGTTGGGTTACACAGTTCCAGCTAGAAGCCAGGGAGAGTCAGACTCCGAATCCACAGACAGAAAGCGATACACTGTCTTATCTATGTTTGTGTCCTTGCTTTTATACATCTCAGTAAACCTATGAGTGAAGTGGACATCACCATTGTTTTTTTTTCACAGCCTATAATCTAATCCTTCTCATTAAAATATTCCAATTAGCCTCAAACCAGCACAATGGGAGCTCAGGCAGCTCCAGCTTGCTTTCAGTCTTTCTCTTTTTCTTCCTAATAGTAGCAGACAAAAAAGACCTAGAAAAACTCCTTCCATCACTGAAAATAAACTGTTGTAAAGCAGCTCCACTGCTATGCAGAGGGACAAGATCTCTCCCTTCTTCCAGTCTGCATCTAATGTCACTGATAGGACATGAGATTGAATTTGCTTCCTGTAGGCTTTTGTGTCTTGGAACTAATGACAGTGATAACCTAGTAGGAAGAATCAGATGTGCCAATGGTTCTGTAGACAAAGAATCCAATTAAAGATTTTTCTATTTTGTCCATGTGACATAATAGTGTTCTTTAAAGCATGCTCCTCAATTTACTATAAATCAGTTTTAAATACTGCTGCAGACTGTTTTATGCTTTCCACAATATGTTAATTAGATAGGATCAAAGTTTCCTTTCTGACCTAGGAATTTTTTTCAGGACTTAAATATTTAAGTTTCTTACAAAACGGCTTTGAAGTGCTATTCAAATGTGGCTTCGGATACCATGTCTGAAAATTTACCATACAAACTGCAGCAGATCTCTTTTTTTCCTCTTTTACATTTTAATGATTTTTAAAAAGCTGACTCTGAGCTGAAAAGAAACTATGATGTGTGGGACAAACAAAGGAATAAACACATTCCAGCAGGGAAAGCATGCTAAACAGGAAACCTTACATTCAGCAACAAATGTTCTTCAAGTCAGGCCTTATCAACTTGCTCAGGATCTTTCAGAGCTGAAGGGACACAAAGTGTTGCACAGGCTGTCTTCTCAGATAGCAGACCTCAGAGCTCAAAATGGTTTGTTTCAGTATGTTCATACTATTATGAACAGAGTGAACTTCATATTAATCATCCTGCTCACATCTCTGATCTCATGGCTCAGATGTGTTGCACAGGCAATCTTCTCAGATAGCAGACCTCAGAGCTCAAAATGGTTTGTTTCAGTATGTTCATGCTATTATGAACAGAGTGAACTTCATATTAATCATCCTGCTCATATCTCTGATCTCATAGCTCAGATGTGTTCATCACCAAAGATGAGGCAATGCAGTGAAAGCTTCATGACACAGGGTGCTGTTTTCTGGTGGTTAGAGTCTCCCTCTTCACAAGGCTGTCTGGTACCACAGACCTCGTGGGGGCAGAGAACCAAATTTTAGGCCCTTCTACAAAGTGTACCTACATGCACTTAAAATCTGCTCATCCCACAATATTAATATTTGTGCTAGCTGCAATACCTGTAATTAATAATCTGGAAGAATCTAAGACCTAAACTCTGGCCTTACTCTCCCATATAGATGACAGTAAGAAATATCTTCACCATTTCAAAGGGTGGTTTGGCCACAAGCTGGTTCTCAAGATTAATTTTTTAGTAAACTGTGGCAAAGCAGAGTTCCTGACATTAGCTCTACCCAGCAACATAATAACAACTCTAACTGACTGAAAATTAGCTATGTTTGTGAAATGCTACTACACACTATTAAACACCTGTGGCTTTGCATCTGTAGGTGCTGTAACTCAGTGCTGAGTAATGAAAAGCTAAATGAAATCCTCAGCCATGCTGGTAGATGCTTACAGAGTTCACTGAGGTAACAGGACCAGATGCAACCCTGCTGTCAAGCCTTTCTGAAAAGCTGCTTTTTCAGTTTGATGTCATCGGTGGTCAGTCCACTGGACTGAGGATAGGGGAAGGAGTAGCAGCATGTGTGCACATGCATTTCACTACAAACTGTGGGAGCTCATGCCTACAGACCTGTGTTCACTGCTGTGCACTACTAGCCATGTAGAATGCTATGCTGTAAAGAGAAATTATATGTCTGACTACTGTATCTTCTACCAAGCCTGTCTTTGGATAGAAACTAGAAGGACTTTTGAATCACAGAATTTCTTAGATTGGAAATACCTTCAAGATCATTGAGTCCAATCATTCATTTCACGCTGACAAGTCCTTGATTAAATCAAATCCCTCCGCACAACATCTAATTATTATGAATCTCTATGATTGGAAAGGACCACCAGGATCATCCAGTCCAACCTTCATCCCAGCCTCCTTAATCACTAGACCATAGCCTCAAGTGCCACATCCACTATTTTTTTAAACACCTCCAGGGATGGTGACTCCACCACCTCCTTGGGCAGCCTGTTCCAGTGCCTGACCACCCGCTCAGTAAAGAACTTCCTTCGAACATCCAATCTAAACATCCTCTGATGCAACTTGAGGCTATTTCCTCTTGTCCTATCAGTAATTTGGGAGAAGAGACCAGCACCAACTTCACTACAACCTCCTTTCAAGTAGTTGTAGAGGGCAATAAGGTCCCCTTATCCTTGCTAATAAACACAACAAGACATTGAAGATACATTTTTTTCCAACTACTTTTAACAGTTTTGGTTATTGCTTCTTATTCTGCTTAACCTCTACTTTTGGGAAAAGTACCAAGCCTTAAAAATGTTTGCTATATCTGTTCACTGAATGCTACCCAAGACAGTCCTCAGAGCCTTCAATGGTTGTGAAGTCCTTGATTTCAGCATATTCACCTGAATTTCTTTGTGATCCAACTTGTGCTCTCCAGTCTGAGCTATTTCCTTTCCCATAATAACGATCTGGAAATAAGCTGTGCAGCCAGCCCCTACCAGTAACCCTAATGTTTTCAGATCTAAAGCCCACCCTTAGTTGTAACTCTTCCAGAGCTGAACACTTGTCTGTTCAAAACAAAACATGAAGTTTGGAGGTTTTGAGTGAGGTGAACTTGCTCACGTTAAACCTCAGATGTCTTCTCTATTAGATGCTTGTCCTGAGCATTAAGATGTGACTCAGCCACAATCACAGTTCTTCCAAAATTACCTTTGATTATTAATTCTGAAAATTATTCTCTGTATATATTTGGTAGAGTCTAGTTTTGTTCAGTCTAGCAATTACATTAAATGTCATATGTACTGGACTCCTGTAGAAAAAATCCTTAGAATTTTCCACAGCTAGGTCTAAATCTAGATCATTCCTCTCTGTTATTATCAAAACTCAGTTTGTTCTTGCAAGATACACACTTGATTCTTTTTTAGAAAAAGCACTAGGTCAATCTACCCTTTGAGCATGGGATAACTCCATTTACTGGTAACTCAAAATATTATAGTAACTAAGAACTTATGCCTCTTCAGCTTCCACCTTGGGATTTTAAAACTCGAAGCCTCCTTGTCCAAGGGACATGCCGTACTGTAGCATTTCAGACCAGGAAATTCAACTGTTTGCTATTTTATGGTGGTAATCACAATGTTGCTGTGATCTGGGCTTTGCCTTCTTATATTATATTTCCTGTGGGCCTGCAACTTTCACTGCACAGAACTGAGTTTTGCTTCCTTAGTTTTATGTTAGTGTCTTAAAACTCCACCTCATCTCACTACCACCAAACTGCAACTTGTAGCTGTTGACCCATTATATTCTCTGCCACTACTGAAAATAGTTTGGCTTCCTCATTTTTCCAGTATTGTTTCAAATAGCTGTAGGTTGATATTAGACCACCCTTGAGTCTCTTCTTATCAAGACTCTACCCCCTCTATCTATGCAACTCTTTCCTGAGCTTTTTAAGATTCTTGACATCCTGGTAGTTCCAAAGCCAGTTTCATCAGGGATAAGTAAAGCAGGCAATAATTTCCCTGGATTTGTTGGGCATAGTTCTCATCGTGTAACTTGATGTGATGCTTCCAAGTCTTGTAATGGGAGCACACTAATGCCTCTAACTCATTCTGACATCAACTACAAGCCCCAGATTCCCTTTCTTCAAGTTTCAGATATTCAGTTCCCAGTCTGTGCTGACGTGTGGGGTTATTCCACAGTTATTTGCACAACTCTTGTTTCCCACAGTCCTGCTGAATTAAACTTTGCCACATCCATCACTGTCCCTCACTGAGCATCATAGATTTGCTGCAGGGTGCACACCCCTGGTCTCATCACCCAAATAACTGATGAAAATATTGAACAATACCAGACCACTGTCTCACTCCACTTGTTACTGGCCTTCAGCTGGATATTAAGCCATTGATTATTACACACGTTAACTCTGGCAGTGCAGCCTTTTAACAAGCCAGACTCACACCACACTTTTCTGTGAGCAGTGGCATCTAAAATTGTTATTGGAGACGACATATATCATGTTCACCACTCTTTCTTCATTTACATGACCACACTTTACATGAGTTGCCCTTTTCCAATGGTCAGGAACTTCCAATAATTGACATGCAATTTTGGAGATGACAGATATCAACCTAGTAATCATTCATCTCTGTTGGTTTCACTAGCTGGATGTTTCCTGCAGCAAAGAGCCTCTCTTCTTTTTGCCTTAGGCTAAGAAAAGCTTTCTTGGAATTATGATTTGGATTGCAGTTTCTCTCCATTTTGTGGTACTTTGAGAACTCCTTCATTTTCCTTTAATGTTTTCTTTCTGATAAAAATACAATAGTTTTCTTCAGAGAGTATCTGTACATTTGTTACAAAAAATAAAACTTTGAGTTGCTCTTGAGTTAACTGAAAACCTTCCAAAAATTGCAACTCCTGTGAGAAATAAGGCTGCTATCTTCTTTTTGTCACTCAGCTTCAGGCTGAGAAAAGCTGAAATGCTGGCGTTTTTTCCAGTGTTTTCCACCTACCTGCCGGCAGAGGAGGTGCTTCACCCACTGCAATTCTTCATTACTGAGAAGTTTCTGGGGGGCACTCAGGGCTTGAGATGTTGCAGAGACTGTCCTCTGTTCAGCGTCCAACTCCAGCTGGATGCATGTGATGATAAAATCTGCAGAGGATAAGTGTAGGCTAAATCAGAACATGGAGTAAGCTCGACAGCCAGACCCATCACTATGCATCCACTTAGTTACTGTTTTACTCCCTGGCTCTGTTCTGGCCTCTTCCTAGGTGCTGTCACCCAGGCAGCATGGAAAAGATCACACTCCAGACTGTGTCATCCCCCAAGTCTGTCCCACTAGGCTCTGAATCCTCCTGCATGCTTATACGGCTCCAGGCATATCCCGGGGCATGCAACACATCCCTTCAGATTTGTGTAATAAAAACATCACTCTGGTCAGTTGCAACACCGCCCAAAGATTATTTCAGAGCCTTTGAATCCAAATGCACATAAGAAAAGTTAATGATCATGTCTTAGGACCACAGAGACATAGCTTGTAGCAGAGAGAGCCAGGGCCAAGTGCCATACAATGTGTGTGGGGTCAGACTGCTGCAGAGTCCTGGTCCTAAAACACAAAGCCTGAGCCAGGCCATGACGCTTAGTGTCAGGGTCACAGATTGGGCTTTGGCCCTTTATATATTTAACAGTATGGACACAGCATCTGTTTGAGATGCAGCTTGTACAAAACAACAAAGTAGGATATTTTATGACTCATTTGATTTGCTAATCTGTAACAGATTTGCCATGTCTTGTTTAATAGGGAACAGTCTTTAAAGCTATTAAATGAATGAATTGCTGATTTAGAGCTGGCAGTTTGATTCTGAGCAACTGTTTTGAAATGGCTGGCAAAAACAGCATGTCTAATTTTGCTGCAAGAACTTACCTATTGCTCTCATCCTTTCTCTATTCCCTTTATTACTTTTTCTTAAAGCTATGCACCCAGTCTTTGTCAAATGATGCCTGAAGTGGCCCTTAACTGGACAACAATTAAAAACTGTTGGTCATGTTTTATCTCCTCCATGGCACCCTCTTCTTTAAAACTTTTGTAAGAAGTGAGCCAACCTCTATCTTCTTTGCCCAAAACCAAGACATGGGAAAAACCTGTGACATTTGTTTCATAGGTGCTTGTATTTTATGTCCAGGAGCCCAAGACTATGAATGTGGTCTCAGGTGGTCCTGTGCTGGTGTGGTCAGCTCTTTAGTACACAGTCCCAACCAACCAAATCACTTTGTACTTCTTCGGCTGTAGTTCTGAGCTGCAAGAGCAGCATTTATAATAAAAATCTTTAGAAAAAGACCGTAGCCATCTAACTGTTCACAAGTGATACATATCATTTAAAGGTCCTGCAGAACCAGACTTTCTTTTCTTTAATTGCTTGGCTGTGTTAACTGCTATGTAAATGTGTGCTCAGGGCAAAGGGAAATATACTTTTAAGTGCATTTTCAAATGGAGGGCACATGACATTACTATGTAGGGAAGATTAGACAACAATCAGGTCTTTAACCAGTGCTTCCTTATCAGACATAAGTGAGGACATAGTTCTAACTTGTACTTGCTTAGCTGCTCCTCAAAACCATAGGCACTCACCAGCCTGTTTTGTTTGAATTCAGGCTATCTCAGCCTTGATGGGTTCAAAAGTTCATCTGAGATGTGAGTTGGTGTTCCTTCAGAGAGCCTGTGAAAAAGAGAATAGGAAGGATTCTGGTTCATACACCTGTACCTGTGCCTGTGTATTTGTGTGTACAGCAATTCCACAGTCAGAGTGGGAGGATGAGGTGAGAGGGGTGAAGTACTTTCCAGATTTCCAGCTAGTAAAGGTTCTACTTTAAAAATATGAATAAAAATGGAGACTGAAGAGAAAGAATGGAGCATTTGTATTTCAGTTTTGTTGCATTTTTTTTCAGCCAAATAATGACCACAGAGATTCTAAAAGATGTCAAACTTCACTTGGTGCCTTCTAGTCTGGTCAGTGCAGGAGCCACAGGCATATTGATGTGACTTGCACCAAATCAGGAGATTTTATGGCGTCCTCCAAGTCTCCAAGTCCTGTGATCACAGTATGTGGGAACCTGGGGGAACACAGGAACCTGGCCAGAGTATGTAGGGATGCTACAAGGAAATCTAAGGCCTTATTGCAGTTAAATCTGGCAAAGGATGTTAAAAAAAACAAACAAACAAAAAACCAAAAAAACACCCAACAACAAAAAACAAGAAGGGTTTCTTTGAGTATATTAGTAGGAAAAGGAACAAAAGGTAAAATGTGAGCCTCCTGTTGAATGAGGTAGGTGACCTTGTTACAGAGAATACAGAGAAGGTGGAGATACTGAATGTCTTCTTTGCTGAAGTCTTTACTGTTAAGGCCAGCCCACAGTCCCTGGAGGTAACAGAGAAAGTCTGAAGGAAGGAAGACTTTCCTTTGGTTGAGGAAGACCAAGTTAAAGATCAGTTGAATAAACTGGATATCCACAAGTCCATGGTCCTGATGGAAGGCACCTACAAGTGCTTAGGGAGCTGGCAGAAGTCATTCCTGTGCCACTCTATCATCTTTGAACAGCCCTGGAAAACAGGCAAAATGCCTGGAGACTGGAGGAAAGCCAATCTTATTCCAGTCTTCAAAAAGGGCAAGAAGAAAGACCCAGGAAACTACAGGCCAGTCAGCCTCACCTCCATCCCTGGAAAGATGATGGAACAGCTCACCATGGGCATCATCTCAAAATTGTGGAGGAAGTTAAGTTTATCAGAAGTAGCCAACATGGCCTTCACCAAGGCAAAGCCATGCTTGACTAATCTGATTGTTTTCTATGAAGGCACGACTGGATGGAGAGATGAGAGGAGGGCAGTGGGCATTGTCTACCTTGACTTAACAAGTCCCCTCATTTGCAATTTTTTACAGCTTTCTTCCTCTGACTGCTGTGTAAGTTTATGACACTGCTTTTGGTTCACAGTTAAAATAGCTATCTCTATTTCCTTGCCTGCTTCTCACTGGCCATGAAAAGCATCAATATAGATTTTTAAAAGAGAATAATATCTCAGTCCAGCTCAGTAAAGCTACATCTGTAAGGGAACTTCCTGGTTTTATCTGTATTTAGTGCAGATCCCTAAAGAAATTATTTCTGCACAGCTGTAAGAAGTAATCTCTATGCAACTGTACATGCAGATGTGTAAATGTGTGTTCAACAGGTGGGCAGCTCAGAATAGTATCATATTCCCCCAACAGAACTAAATAAACTTGTGCAGGAGGCTATCAGGTACCCATAAAATAAATTCTGTGATCTCCCAGCATCCACAAATAGCTTTCTGTTTAGAACACTGGGCAAACAAGAGAGCAGGTGAGAGGCTAGTCATTGTGCTGGGGCCATGTCCTGCTGGGGCCATCAGAATATTCAGGAATTTTCACAGGCCATAGTGCACAGTGCTGTACTGCTGCTTCTGCCCAGTGGCAAGCAGGTGACAAAGAAACACAACACAAAAAAATAATCTGAGTTGGGCTCTTAGAGGTCTTTTCCAACCTTCATGATTGTATGATTCTATGAAATTGAGATTTCATCAGGACAGGTAATTAGCAGCAGTGCATTACACTTTGACTGTGGTAAACGTGCAAGTTCAATTCACCTGAATCCCTTTATTAAAAAACACAGGTACTGCTGAGACCTTTGAAGCTGCTTTTAGGCTGCCATCAAATCAGGAAGCACTTTACCACTCAATTTGTATTAAACCACTGCCATCCTGGGAGAAGGACTTGCTCTAGATCCTAGCTGAAACTCCAATTGGGATTTCTTCCATGGTGTTTCAGAGACTCCCTGTTGACTCAATCTTTGCACAAAAGACAGCTTTCAAAGTGGAAACTCTCTCTGTGAACTTTTGGTGTGAGAGACAGGTTTTAATCTAGATATTGCAACTTGAGCCTATTCTGTTTTGAGGAGGGATGGAACTGTGCAGCAAGTCCCAATTCCCCTTCTGACTGCAGAAGAGATATGAAACTATCTCCCCGCTTTTGCAATGACATCTGTAAGATGCAGAACCAAATTCTTCCTTTTTCCTGTCTGGTTTGATGAATTTTTGTCCTTTGTACAAAACACATTAGCTCCAATAGGAGAAACTGCAAGCAAAGTATTGTGCAACGGGTATGTAACCACCCAGTGTACTGTGGGTAAGACTTTCCTGGTAAGCAGAAGACCTGTGCTCAAACGCAACTGAATAAGTAAGATATCTGAAAACAAGTCCCTCAGAAGCCTGCACTATATGTGGGTCATGAACTGTAAGGCACTGCTGGAGAATGCGCTCAATGACCATTGGTATTCATCTCTTGGAGAGAATTCACAGTCAAAAACCTTATGTGGAAATAAACATGAAACCTATTTTAGACCTTGCCTCTCTTAGCTTTTTCTCTTGGCTAGCTTTACTATTTACCACTCATCATGTTGACTTGTCAGAAACCCAGTTCTTAAGTACATAGTTGTTCACAGCCTGAGTGACGAATGCAGGGTCAGGCATCCCCGTCACTCATCATCTAAGTCATTATGTGAATTTAACTCATAGAGTCCACCCCAATTAACAGAACTTCCTGCAAAACTGTTCCATTTGATAAAACACAACAGCAAAAAAATCTTCTAATGGGACATACACATTCAGAGCAACCTCTCCCCCCCCCAAACCCAACCAAACAGAAAATCCCCAAGAACAACCAAACCACCAACCAAAACAAATGAAACAAACAAAACCCCCCAAACAAAAAGCTAAACCACCCTCTCCATTCATCAAATGAACAGATAAACCATGATCTTCTAAAATAAACTTTAAAAATCCACTTCAAAAATCTACTTCCTTTGCAAGTGGCAGGAAATTCATACGGCAAGACTAACTAAATGACTCACCCCACATCTATGCTTTTGCTGAACCAGATAAACCTGCCAAAAAAAACATTTTCCAAACTGGAAATAAGTACTTATATGGGGATATGAATAATATCAGGCAAATCTCTGACAAGGCCATGTGAATCTGCAATCTGTGGCATTATTAATTTATATTTTTAATTGAGGTCAGCACCCTTGGTTCAAAGCTGCATTGGATAATTTTTGGAAGGACCAGTCTGTGTGGCTACACATCAGCATCATCAAGGGATCCAAAGGCAACAACAAAAGGCTGTAGTAGAATAAAATTCCCGGTGGATGGGGTGTGATATTTAATGGGTCACACAGGGAATTCTTTTGACATGAACTAGCAAACATCAAGTATATTTTTCATAAAACATGTAGTCTAATCCAAAATTATCCCTGCTGTATTGTTAGTGAGAACAAGGGAACACCCAGTTACTTTTGCAGTGACTAATAATATTACCACTGCTTAAATGTAAACAGTGTGCAAGGACCTTTATGACAAGGTTTTATTTTTCAAAAAATAATGCTGTGCTTTTACTTTATTCAGCTCTTTTTCCTTCTTTGCTGCTGGGTTAATGCTGGCATGGCAAGATACATAACGCCAAAGGAAAGAAGAATTAAATCTCATTAATTAAAATCTGTTTCCATAGCATTGAAATAGATGGAATTGCTACCCTTCATTGGACTTTGGATGAGGTCTCTAGTCTGGTGGTTCTTAATTTGCACCACCTCTTTCCCCTGGAGCCTTGCAAGTATTGATTAGTTAATGGCTTTAAAGTGCTATTTAAATGCCAAAATACTGTTACTGTCAGGTATTGGAAAACACAGGCAGGTTTCTGCCCAGCACATATGATTTCCAACATGGAAGTATGCCATTTCCCTCCTTTGTGCAAATCTGTCTTTGTGTGCATGTAGACCTACAATAATCCATTTTAGTAAAACAAAAATAAAACAGTAAATCAAATACTTGTTTAATTTACTCTTAAGAGTAAATTAAAGAGAGACCTATGCTGTGTTCTCAAGTGAAAGCCACAGACAGTGCTTGGAGAGAGGTTGTACTTTCAGGTTAGTGTGAACAGCCCCTTCACTAACACAGGAATGGGCATCTGTGGCTGGGCTGACACTCCCCATAGAGATACTCTCCTGAAAAGAACAAGTGCATGCCAGCTGCACAGAACTGGTTTATTAAAGAAAATAATATTTACAGTAGAAGTACTTGTCAGGTTTTCAGTGGGCCCATGTGGGTGGCAGCTTGTCTCCCTAGCACAGTGGTTCCTAAAGTATACACATCTCTGCACGTACTACTGGAACATGAGCCACTCAGCTGCTATGGGAATGCAGCGTGAGCAGTTGTGCAGCCCAGCACAGGGCAAAAGCTCACTGAGGCAGTGGCTGTTGCCCTGTCAGCAGTGCCACCTTGAAATTCCTGTTTTCCCTACCTGTTTTCTAAGGAGACTTTTTCAAGCAGAGGGAAATGTTTCCCAAGCTTTAAGCTATGATCCTTTTTGGCACATAGCAGGACTTGGCTCTCTGAGTACAAGTTTCAGCAGTTGCATCTTCTCATAGTAAAAATACTTCCTAACTTGATTTTTTTGAATGACTTCATTTTCTTTTGCAATCTGCTGGTCACTCTCAAAAGACACTGTAAATCACCATGTTATTCTCTGTCATAACTAGCATAACAGAGTGCTAGAGCTAGTGGAGGCTCAATTTGGAAGTGCGCATTTCCAGGCTCTCCTGCTCACATGGGCTAGCAGCTACTGACTCTGGGGACTTCCACCTGGTGTCTCCAACATTTCTGACAGTCCCACACTACACGGGATTTAAATAACAAACAAACTGAAACCTCGAAGCAAAAGAAAGCACTTCATTCCACTTCTGGAGAACTGGAGTTCGTTCCAGACTCAGTACTTGTTTTTATTGCAAAAGCCTGCATTTAGTGCAAAGGGAACAGTTCATTCCACTTGAATCTCTGGAGCTTTAGGCCCCTTCCCCAAGAAGCAGCCAAGTACAGCAGACCGAAAAACTGCTTGAGGATAGGCCAAACCACACAGTTCAGACACTGCCCCAGATCTGTTTTGTGAAGGACTGAATGTTTCTGAGATAGGATTTTGTTTCATGATCAAATGAAGAAATGCTTCATCCCTTGGAAAATTAGTCAAGCCCATCTTTTTGTTCTAGCATTTGCACTTGTTCCATAATTTTAAGAGCCACTGAGACAGATCTTCCATAACAAACAGAGCAAGCCAACGATTTGATGAGGTAATTTTGAAGATGTTAGTCCAAAACAGGCTCAGTTACAAATTAAATTATTTGTGATGGTTTAATTGGTTACTTGACCTAACAGTTAAAAACAACCAAAAAAAAAAAAAAAAAAAAAAAAAAAGTAGGAAAAAGATTAAACCATTTGTGATGAAAATACTTCCCCATGTCCTGCCTCCCCAATGCCTCCCCAAAAAAACCCAAAAAAAACCAAGAAACCCAAACCACCACACAGAGCAGCACTGTCTTAGAATAACAAATACTTCTCTTTGTTGTTTTAGAAATACTTTTCATTCTTGCAGACATTAATTATGAGGGGCAGGCTGAAAAAGTTGGGGCTCTTCAGAATAGAGAAGGCTTCGAGGAGATCTTATAGTAGCCTTCCAGTATCTGAAGGGCTGGGGAGGGACTATTCACAAAATCTTGTAATGACAAGATGAGGGGTAATGGGTTTAAACTGGCAGAGGGGAGATTTAAACAGGATGTTAGGAGGAAGTTCTTTATAGTGAGGGTGGTGAGACACTGGAATGGGTTGCCCAGGGAGGTTGTGGCTGCTCCCTCCCTGGAGGTGTTCAAGGCCAGACTGGATGAGGCTTTGAGTGACCTGTTCTAGTGAGATGTGTCCCTGCATATGGTAGGGGGTTGGAACTGGATGATCTTTGAAGTCCCTTGCAACCTAAACCATTCTATAATTGTATGATTCTAATCAAAGGTAAGAAAGTATGATAAGAAATTTCC
Organism: Psilopogon haemacephalus; assembly: GCA_013396835.1. Taxonomy (NCBI): domain Eukaryota; kingdom Metazoa; phylum Chordata; class Aves; order Piciformes; family Megalaimidae; genus Psilopogon; species Psilopogon haemacephalus. The sequence continues at coordinate 620,146 of VWZI01008858.1, read as the reverse complement.
TTTATTCTACACTTAGAAATATTTCAGTGGTATTGCTGCATATTATGGTCTCTGGACATGTGATGAAAAAGGAACCACGCTTCCAGGGTTCTTTATCTCAAGACAGCACATTCTGACTCAGGTGCAGAAGCTGGGTTAGGAGGACAGAAGCTAATAGGCACTTGAACAGCAGCAAGCTTTTACTGACTAGACTTAATAAGCTTATTTTATAGCCAAGAAAACAGAAGCAGAGAGTTTAACAGAGTTTCAAAGCTTTAGGAATTCGTGGTTTTCTCGTCAGGCCTCTGCATGAGGGAGAATGATAACATGCTGTGGATTTCAACAGTTTAGGTCACAGTAACCTGCCATAAAAAATGAGGTTGTTAAGTGAAATCACACATGGGGTAAGCTTACTTTACGGAGAAGCCACAGAAGTAGCAGCTCAGGCTGTCACAGCTTAACCCTCCCCTTAGCGGGTGGCTGCACACAGAGCTGTGTATGTAGAGATACTCTTTACTCAGCAGGCTAGGGCCTCATTTTGGGATAAACGATTAGCCGCGCTTCTTGCCAAACAGCGTTCGCTGGGAAACTCACACAGCGCCTGCAGCACCCGCTGCACCTTGGACTCGACCAGGAATTTGTGAAGGCATTGTTTGCATTCTACTGCAATTACATCTTCATCCTACTGCTCATGTTAATGCATGAGCATAAGATTTTGCAAGTCGGGATCTAGTACAGAAACTTAATTTTGTGCAGTAGTACATACGCCTGCGTGATTCTCACCACCTGTTCGAGGACTCCACCGACTCCGTCCTGTGACCAGAACTTTACCAGGACTCCTACTCTTTCAGTCCTTGGACAAACCCCTTGCACATAATTCGCCTCCCCTCACTAAACTGCGGGAAGTATCTCTCCGGAACGGTAATGTTTCGGGAAGCAGGGTGGCACGTCTCAGTCGTTCACTATTCCCAAAGCCTGTCTGGGAACAGAATCTCAGATCCGTGAGTCTCGCCGTGGCTGGGCTGCGCAACCTGGAGGAAGGGAGGCTCGAGGGCGTTGTCCGGGCTTCCCCGGGGCAGACCGGGCATCCAGGGTGTAGCCACCGCCAATGCCTGCGGACCACGGGGGCAGCCGTGGGACGCGGGTCAGCACGTACGAAACCCCGGAACGAGTGGCGTCCCGCCCCGCGCTCCCGTCGGGGAGGCGGTGGCGGCGGCTGGCAGCGCCGCCCGGCGGGCGGGGCGCGGGCTATAAATCCACCCCTCGGCGGCGGGCGGGCGGTGGCGGGAGCGCGGCGGTGGAGGAGGTGGCGGCGTTAGGACAGCGATACCGCAGCAGGTAAGGGAGGGTCCCTCTGCCCACCCACCCACTCACCGATCTACACACATCCTCCTGCCTATCCATCTCCCTATCCATCCACCTCCCTATTCCTTTAAATGCCTTTCCATCCATGCACCCACCCACCCATCCATCAACTCATCCAACCCCGGTGGGCCTCGCAGCCCCTTTTGAGGTCGCATCCTCGCATCACTCCACTCTTATCTCTTTTTCTTATCCATAAATCTCATTCACCTCCTTCCGAGCAGGACGCTGCCGGCGGAGGAGTGAGTGGCTTTTGGAGGGGTGGTGTCTGTGCGTTAGTGGGATGGAGCAGCGTGTGGGATGCCCTAAACTGTCTCTCGGCCCCTTCGTAGTGTGGGGACAGCTGCTGGATGCTGCTGCCATGATCCAGGCTGCCGGGCAGCAGCAGACTGAGGTGGGCTGGAAAACATCTGTGAAACGAAGGCATGTAACTTTTCCTATGGAAAATGAGTCCCGACGTGTATTGCTTGTGTGTCTCAGCTGTGTCGGTATTGGAGCAGAGGACAGGTTTGACTGGTGTCCAGACTTTGCTAGTCCGTTGTTTCAGTGAGGTTATTGTTTTGCACATACGTGCAGTTGCTGTCCGTGCTTCCAGGCACCGCTGAGGTTCAGACAACTTCACCAGTATCGTTTGTAGTGGAGGCACAGTCACGTACGGGGTCTGATGAAATAAGCGATTTCACTTACCCTGGGGAGGATAGCTTGGTTAACTTTCCATTGTGTTACAGTTTTCCTATGAAACACTTGGAAACTGGCATTGCTTACTCTTTTGCCCACTGTTTAGAATTCTACAGACCTGATTTTGCACCCCATATCTAGATCAGGAGTCCCTGTAAACTACAGATAGACGTTTTTACCAGATATGTTATTTGGACATTTTTCTCCTCAGCTGCCTGTTTAGATAGGAAGTGTATTTTGAACCTAGAAAATGCAGCTGTAGTGGCATGGAAGAGGTCACTCACAAACTGAAGCTTTCTGTCTACATTCTCTGCACTGTTTTGACTTCCTCTGGCTTTTTGTCAACTTTTTGTGTGGGTGTGTCAAAGATATGCAGCTGCTGAAAAACTCACTGTTCAGGGCAAGCAAAGGGAATGTCCTGTAACTGCGAATACCGAAATGCTGCAGTTAATGCAGGAAGCCTACCTTGATGTTTTCAATCTCAGCTGTTACAGGCATAACTTAATCAAAACTTAAGCCAGTGGCATTAAGCTGGTGAACTTTTAACTTGTCACTGGAAACACGGTTTTAAAAATTTTGTGCTGTTTTGAGTCTAACATAGTTTGACACAGAATGACTGTGCTTTTCATCACGAGTGCTTGAGTAAACAGCAGGCAGCTAATGCTGTGTGATGTCCTGTGCACAGCAAGAATTTAATGACTGTGGATGAAATGGTAAAACTCAGGAGTAGGTGCCACAAAACTAAAATGCTCCTTAAAAGTTTGTACAGTTCCCAGAGAAATAATGAGCTCTGATCCCTTGAAGAATAATAATGCATGGATGTGATCAGACGGAACTGATGTACGGTTTGACTTTGAAAATAGATTCAGTGAAAACAGGTTTCAGTGAAATAATGAAAGACTACTTAGGGTGTGTATGGCTTCTGTACCTAATATTCTTCAGTTTAAGATGGGCATAAGCCATGGCACATCAGTTTTGGGAGCTGGAAACCACAGTTTCTGAATCTGAGATCCTTGTACTGTAGTTCAGCATATACCTGAAAGGACTGGATTTGAACTTCAAAAACTTTGAGCCAAAATTTTTTCAAAGAGTAAACTGAGAGATGGTCTCATCACCTTGAGAATGGTCAAGTCTTCATAGTGACTGGCCTTGAAACAGGCTGAGACTGAGGCATCTAGATAGTCTTGACAAGCCAGTTCTTTGTTTCCATTAGGAAGGGTTTGTGTACTGATTCCCTATATTCCTTGTCCATTTTAACCCCAAGTAACAGCAGGATAGAGATGTCAAATTGTCAGGTGTTCACAGAACTTGGCAGTAGTCAAAGAAGTGTTACACGCTGCTGAAGGAGGACTACCACATATGCCCGCTTGTGTTTGGGAACCAGCACCTGCACCACCAAAAACCAGACTAAGTATTTCTGTTCCTGCCCTGCACAATGGCATTTATGTTCTTGCCAAAATGAAAAGGAATGCTAAAACTGTGGCAGATCATCTGGGTAAATTGTATGAATGCTCAGTAAAACCAGCAGGATTCTCCAATTTTGTCTTTTATTTCAGTGGGCAATACTCTGCTCTTCGAATATTCCTATTTTTGCATTGCAACAGTTCGATGGGGTGACTACAGTGCATCTTGGGAGGCAGTTTGGTATAGTAGCTTAATCCTTAAAAGGCACTTGGGTTATAAGGCAGATGAGTGATTTGTTCTTTCAGTTCACGTGGGATTAGCAGCGAACTGTTGTGAGAAAAAAATATCTTTGATTCAGTTTTTAAACCTAAGTGATTATTTGATTGAAGTGCAACATGTATCTTCTCACGACCAGCTGAAGAGATTTTGGCAAACTTCTACATTCCTATAGAAAACACTGGGGTTTTTTCACTTGACCTTATTAAAGCCTGAGAATCTGTTACACAAAATATGGAGCATATATGTAATGAGACATTTCCTGCTTTTATTGTCCCAAAACAGACAAAGAGTGAAAGAAAAGATACAGAAGGTGTGAAACTCACTTGAAGCTCTTTGGAATGAAACCAACTAGGAACTGTGAAACTATCAAAACTAATACAAATTCTAATTGTGGTGGATCAGCAATGTTTACATCATGTCTCCATCTGGCAGCAAAGGCTTGTTTGCTGTCAGGGAGAGCACAGCCTGGGAACCCAGTGGCCTGAATCAGCTCAGTCCCAGCAGTGTGCAGCAAGAGTGACTTTCTCTAGTTGCTCTGGTTTGACCACTTTGAAGGAAGACCTGCCAAAAATCAGGAGGTCACAGTATCACAGTATGATGCGGGTGGGAAATGATCCAAGGCAGGTTCATCTAAAGAAGTGCAACTGCTTGATATTAATAGAGACAAAATGATGGTTCTTAAGACAAAGCATGACTTCCAGATGACTGTTCACATCTGACTTCTACATTGTGACACAGCACCCAGAAATCTCAGGCAGAAGTACAGGAGATCACACTTTGTCACAGAATCCTAGAATTGAAAGATTGGAGAAGAACCTTTAAGTTCATCAGGTCCAGTCATTAACACAATACTGCCAAGTCCACCTCTGAACCATGTCCCTAAACTCTGCATCTATGCAATCTTTAAATACCTTCAGGGATGGTGGTTCAACTACTTCCCTAGGCAACCTGTTTCAATGCTTGATGACCCCTTCAGTATTTTGCTAAAATAAATGGTGTTGTATGTAGGTTATCCTTTAGCTTCTAGGTGTACATTTGTAAACTTACCTAATGTCTGATGATGCTGTCGCTGCAGCCTTCTCCTTATGTAACTTTCCTGGACTGTGGTGTGGTAGAGTTGAGGGTGGTGAGACCTTGGAATGGGCTGCCCAGAGAGGTGGTTGGGGCCACATCCCTGGAGGTGTTTAAGGCCAGGCTGGATGAGGCTGTGGCCAGGCCTGATCTAGGGCATACCCCCATGTCGGGGGTTGGAACTAGATGATCCTTGTGGCATCTTCCAACCCTGACTGATTCTATGATTCTATTATTCTATGATTCCAGGTCAAGGAAGCAGTAGTTACCCCTCTGCCATCTGTCAAAAGCTCTGTCATGAAAGTTGCAAGTTAATCAGTTGGTAGTACTGGGAAGTCACAAGAAATATTCTGGCTGTTTAAAAGGATCAGAGTAAGGCAATCCCATTTTCAGGTTTCATGGTGTGTGTTGCTGTGGATTATTAAAATATGGGTTAGGCCCCTTGGAAATCAATGACTATGAATATAATGGCTATTGACCATGGTGTTTCTCTCAAATGGTGCTGTTTTGGTTTTTTTGGGGTTTTTTTTTGTTTTTTTTTTCTATTTATGTCACCTCCAGAGCCCTGGGTGACTTGGGTGGGGCTGGTCAGCAGGAGGTAATCCCTCTTGTTAATTCCCTTTGATTGTAGTGTTAGAGTGGCAGTAAGAAACATTCAGAGCTTCTCCTGAATATATGATCATGAATCATTAGATTGTTATCATCACATAATTAAACTCTCTACTGAGCGTCTATTAGAGTCAGTAGCATTATGCACCATTTAATTCAGCACAGCAAGTGTGGAATAGAGAGAAAAGTAAAGCCTGCAATTATCCAAGTTTCAGACTGGAATGTGCAAGCTGCTATGCTGGATGGTGAGGGAAATGAGTTTAGTTTTACTTTTAGCTCAAGGCTGCTGCAGGATTTGGTCTGTTTTGTTTCCCATGTGGCATGGGAGTGTTGTCTTTGGATAACACCCAACAGTTGTCAGATGAGGTGTTCTTCATGAAGAGGTGCTCAGCAATGTGTTTGCTGATGCACAGCTGGACTGCCCATGCTGATGAAATTTTCCACAGCTGTATCTGTTTGTACAAAGCAGGATGTATGTCAGTTTTACTGTTCTTATTTTGTGTGGCTGATCACACTTCCTATGTTTCTTTTGCGTTTTGCACTACTTCCTTTCAGTTAATTGTCACAATTTTAATATATCTTTCTCATCTGTCAGTCAAGTTTTTTTTCTCTTGGTAGCTGGAAGTTGGTCAATACAGATCTTCCTTTTCAAGGTCTGTTTTTAAAACTGGATATTCACTATGTTTCCCAAGCCTTTAACTGACTACTTCCTGTCTGGACTAACTATAGTTTCAAAAGTATAGCTCTTTTAACTTAAATTCTACCCTGGATATGTAAGGCCAGTCTGTCAGTACTGGATGGATGATGTGAAAATTAATGCAAAGAACAAACCTTAAGATGACATAATGCAGCATGAAAGTCTAATTGATTGTTAGCCAAGTCTTTCCATGTGCTTCCAGCTATCTCTTGTTTTGTTTTGTCTTGGCCCTGCCTTTCATTTTTCCTTCCACCACTCCTAAAGCTCTACTTCTTTAAGAAAAAGAAGCAAAAACTAAAATACAAAGATCTTACTGTGCAGTGCCCCTGATGAAGACTCTGTAGGTGGAGGCATTGGTGTTCAAAGCAAAAGAGTATGTATATATGTGTGTGTTTATTGGTAAGCATAAAATGTAATGGAAAAGTAATTAGCAAAGCAGAATGCAGCTTCTCAAGGAACCTTTATTTGGAACCCAGTAAGCAGACCTTGAGATGGGAAGCATTCTCTTAGAGGAAGGGAGGGTTTCATTTGCTGTGGGCTTTTGGGTTGCTTCCTTCAGGAAGCTCATGTGCACCTTGTTGGACTAATGAAACCATTTTTGTGCTGCTAGAATATCCCAAAGATATTTTGTATGTAAAGCATTCCTGATAAATGTTAAGATACATTAGTGTCTTTGGATGAAGTGGCAACACGCTGGGTTAAGTGTCAAATCTATGAAATATATGCACTGCAGAAATTTTTGATGACTCTTCATAATAGGGCAAATTCAAAACACTGTTCTTTTCCCTAGATAATCCAATTTAAGAACATCACATTTTTTTCCTCACATGAAATATACTAAATTTTATAAAGCAATATATAAAATATCAATTTTATATAACAACTTGAGCGTGAATGACTCCAATCCCTCTTATAAACAATGTAAGTTCTCTTCCTGGTGAAACAAATATTGACTTGGAGCATGGGTGAGGAAGGTTTTGAAAAAGCGAGCTGAGGGTGAAGAGTTTCTTTTTGCCTGCTCTGAAGGATTTTGAATAGCCTTATTTTGAGAAGCAAGGCATGTTCTGGCATTGAGTGGTGCTGATTTAGAGACTTCCTTACGGGTCCTATCTGTTGTGATTCAGGCAAGAGCATCCTTGGCCTTAGAAGGGTCGTGCCATAAGCCTTAAGTGCTGAAACTTGCAGGTGATGGAAGTTTGTTAGCCAAATCTAGTCCCAAGTAGTTCAGCATGTGCAAATAGGTAAATCTGGATAATGTTGTAATGGCACTTTCATGGGAAGAATGAAAGATGTGTCCTACACAGTAGCCATTTTTGCAAAGTTTGAGTCCAGATTATGGTCTAGAGTTCTAAAACCAGTTCAAGAACAGGAGACTGGGAGCTCATAGGAACAAAATAATATTCATAAACTATAGTTTCCTCCTCAAAATCAAACAAAAACCCTCAGAAATCATGGAAAACTTCAGCCCAGACATTTTTGCTCTACGTTGTAGAGCAAGTCATCTATGACTGTAACTCATACGGTATGAGCTAGTGGATAGAAGTAAATACAAATACATCATTGACTTGAGCTGTGATATTTTGTAATTTAAGTATGCATCTTTGCAACATTAACCTGAAAATGCAAAACTTCCGAAATGAAATCACTATTTACTTGCAAGGATGCAACTTGGAGAGGCATATAACTTTCCTTATCTCTGAGTATGTGATGAACCTATCCCTTCTGGAATAATCTCTGTGTTTTTGCCTCTAACTTGCTCAGAACCACCCACTTTTCAAAGCAATTGCAGCTGGGCAGAAGCTATGAACTATTAAGACATGGCAGCTTGAGAGTAGGAGGCAGTGGGGGGGACGGGGAGGGAGCATGGCCTGACACTGAGCTGCAGGAACAATAGCTTGTTTCTTGTCTGTTTAGACTGCAATCTTTGTGGCAGAAGCTGTCTCACCCTTGTTCTGAAATGCCTAATATGTGTTTGCAGTGTTTGCTATTTGATCTGCCCCTGAAGCCCAGCCTAGCACTCAGGTGCAATGCAAGGGTCAGGTTCTGTACCTGACCAGTTGCATTGCCTTTAGTTTTTGCTTGAGATCTTTATGTTGGCAGTCAGTTGAAGGAGGAGTGGGGCAGATGGATAGAAAAATGTTGGGAGGTTACTTGGAGCATGCTGGAGCAGTGGAAGGAGACAGGCTGGCTTGATGGTGAAGGGAAAGGAAGCCTGGGAAGGCATCTCACTGCTCTTCTTTCTTTCCACCCTATAGTGCTGCTACCCACAGCCTGGAGTAAATTAAAGCTAAAGGACAATATTGACATTAGTACAAATGGTCATGTGTTTTCACATAAACTTAGGCAGCCACTCAGATGTAGGATTTCCTATGAAAGCCCTGGGGTTTCCTACCTGCATCCTACACCATGATGCTCTGCAAAGGACTGTTTGCAGCCCCATCAGCAGTGAAATGCTTGAGGAGCAAGGTAGGGATGACCACACTTTCCAGAGCCAGGGAGTTCTGACAGTCATTAGCACTTTTAATCTCTTTAAGGAAGTCTTACTTTGTGGAAGATAACCACTTCTCAGAGAGCTATTACCAGAATCAGTTTCAGGTGCAAGATGCTAAAGAAAACTGAATTTCAGAGAATTTCATTAGGGCTTATAGTCAGCCCTCCCCTAAATTACAAGTGTAGTGTAGACAGTGTTAGATATTGCTACAACTTGAGGGAAGCCTTAACATACTGCAAGCTCTCAGTTTCCCTACCAGGTAGTTAGAATAGCTGCTCATTTTATCTGGAGGTGGGGGGGATGGGGATGGACATGACACAATAAGGGAGAAAACAGAGATGTCCAGTATAGGAGAAATCGAGACAGCAGTCATGTGCTTTGACTATCACACCAACCCTTCCCACAGCAAGTTTCTACTCCTGTGAAGCTTGAGAAGACCCCAAGCTTTCCAAGGAACATTCCTCATTGCATCCAGCAGCAGAGAAGATTATGCAAACTGCGTTGCAACAGTTTTCTTGCTCAACGTCTGTGGAGTAGACAGAAGGGTTGCTTCCAGCTCACTTTTGTTACCATGCTGCTATCAATGTGCAGCTGCCAGTGTGTACCATCCATGTGAAAAGTTAACAGTCCCTGGTCTGAGGAAATGTCACTCTAAAGGCTGTGCCCAACCCCAAAGTGATTGCAGCTGAAAAGGCACCAGCACCAGTTGCACAAGTGCAAAGCAGCCAGAATAGGACACAGCCTGGAGACCTTTGCTTCATAACTACATGGATATGCTGAAGTTGCAGACAAGCAGAGCTGTGGGAGACACTGCAGACCTGCATTTTTCATGGGAATCTGGTGGGACCAGCTGCTGACTCTGCCCTTGCAGTCAGCTGCATGTGGCTTTACCCAGCTGTTATTTGGCCCAGAGCTCAAGTTCTTGGTCAAAACATTTAAGTTTCCTAATGAGATTGGTCAGACCATAGCATAAGTCTAAACTTAAAAATGGCTTCTTAGTTTTTTTTTGTTTTGTTTGGGTTTTTTTGTTTGTTTGTTTTTACTTTGAAAATCACAGTTATGCACATCATGCTTTTTTTCTGGATGCCAGCTCTTATTTTCAAATAGAGCCTTCACTAAAGCATGCTGGTGGAGTAGCTTACAAAGGGAGTCTAAAGGAAATGAAAGCAAATTGCTTAGGAAAAAAAAAGTCAAATTAAGTATTGGCAGTGTACTGTGCATAAAAAGGGCTGGGTGATGGCAGTTCACTGGACATCTGTGAACCAGAGGCCATCATTGTTGTTTCAGTTCCCTGATATTATTTAATTTAGTGCTTCTATTCCTGAAACTTTAGATTATCTAAGGGTTATGTTTCAGAGCTTCCTTTGTACCAGGTTATTAATGTCTAGTGGCAAATTGAGATGATCACGTGTAACCAGAGGCTAGGGAAACCCAGAGAAATCCAGGTAGTTGAGTATCTTCAACTTTTGATGTTTCCTGCTCAAACTGTTTGGTTGGATGCTACTTAACTGTCAAAAGTCGTCTGCTTCTTTTGAAGGGGAAGAACTGCTATAAATGTTCTGTCGTGAATCATTGTGTGGAACCGTGTCAGAGAAAATCAGTAACTCAGTACACAAAGGACCTCGTGACACCAGTGCCTGTAACAAAGAATAGTTTAAACAGGGGATGGTGTGGGCAGATGCTTATGCATGCACTGTTCTGGATGCCTGCGAGATGCATAAGTTTCAAACAAATCACAAACGGGAATGTTAGACTTGTTGACTTTATTATAAGATGTCTGAAATGTAAACTGCATTTAGTGGAGAATGCACTGTGGACCACAGCTACACATGGGTACTATTAACTGATGTCCATGTGTCTATTTAGTGGAGGCAAGTTTGGTTTTGTTCAGGTTGCTTTCAGATTTACAGTAACTATTTCTTATTTTAGGGCCACTGAGACTACTTTACAGCATTTACTGCTAATGCTTGGAAGAGTTCTAACTGACTATATGTAAGGCTCAAATGCTCTTTGGGCATCACTGTAACTTTTCTTCCCTGTCAGAGGCCTGAGCCGTTTGGTTATTTTTCTGACCTGAAACAGGTGGGAATCTTTGCTTATCAATTTCTGCAGAGCTCTGGAGACATCTTAGCTTGCCCCATCCCTGCCTCATCCTGCTGCAGGTGCACAGATTGCCACCCCTGTCGTTCCTACCTGCTTTGATACCTGAGCTCTGAAGACACTTGCAGCTTTCAAGGGATAAAATACACTGTGATGTGGGTAGCTTGGAAACACCTCCCGTGTGTGATCCTAGAGGCCAGGTCTCACATGGTGTGTCTCCAAAGAGAACACCACCAGTGCTTGGGTGCTGCAACTTTCAATATGTATGGCTTTCTCCCTTTTTGCCATTAGACACTCATATTTATTCCCAAACGTAATGTGATTGCTGTTCTTTGTACTTGCTCACGCTGCAAATATGGAAATGCCATCAGGTTGCTCTGGTGAGGTCCCTCTTCTGTCTATCAGTACTCAGATATGCTGTCAGTGGTTAAACAAGCTGTTTTGAGGGAGTTACCTTCTTTATGAAACGCTCAGACAGGAGGCTTTTTCTGTTCTTTGTTTTCCTTGATAGCATTAAAAAAAAAAAACACAGTTGAGTGTGAAGGCAGAGGTAAATCCTGCAGTGCTGGTAGGAGTTTCTCCAGCCCTGCATGGACGTGGGAGTGTTGAGCTTAATGATGCACCTGGTTGCACAAACTTGGACAACTACATATGTAGTTCATTCTGAAGAATGAAGTTTGAAACAAGGGATCTTTGAACTTGTTTTGCTTCTGTGCCTGAAATGAATTTGGTCACATATATTAGCATTACCTAATGTTTGGTATTTAGGATTGCAACATTGCTAGTGACTGGGAATGGATGGCTTAATGTGTGGCTTCTTAGCTTCTTGTTTGGGATCTCTGCTGTGCAAAGCCAGACTGCAAATCCATCCTACAAACCCTGCTGCCAAAACAAGGCTGCAGTGATGACTGTTTCTCCAGCCATGATGCAGAGGGACAGGGGATGTGTTCTGAACCTTTAAAAGCAAAATAATTGGGCTCAGATAAGATTCCTGAACTGCTAGCCTTGATTATGATGCTTGCAATGGTTTTGGAGAAGTGACTTTGGACTGAAATGGGTACAGAAAAGCCTCTTTGAAATTAGTGGATACAGTATTGCACAGATGACTTCACCCTTACCCACGCCCTCCTTGTTTTCTACAGGCTGGCTTGATGCCTTTCCAGCTAGTTGGCAAAGGTAGATATGTGATCAGTTTTAGAACACTTTTCCAGCTGCAAATATGCTTTAAACCTACTTAGCTAGATGTATGATTGCTTTTAAAATTAATTCTCTGAACAGCAATTGCACCTGATACCTGAGTGTGGGGTGGTGAGTATCCTCTTGGGTGAAGGTGGCTTGTCCTAGAGAGAAGAACTTGAGACCTCTGCTAAGGCTGAACTGACCAAGTGGAGTGGAAAAAAAAGTTGTTTTTTTCCAAGTTGGCACCTTTACACTACTGCTTGCAGATATAAATGAATTTTGTCTTTTGAAGACTTCTGTGAGGCAAGTGCTTTGAAATGTGTATAAAGGAATGGTTGTCTGATTATCTATTCAGGAGAGTTATGCAGTTGTGTTAGCTTTGAGCTACCCTGTCACATCAGGGGGAGAGCACAAAGCACCTATTTAGAGATAATAAAATCTGTGCTGAACGTGGGATGGTACAAAATCACTTCCCCAACATCTTTCTCTTTGGAAAATAAGATGTTTTTTACAGTGCAGTCAGACAGGGGGGCTTTGTTTTCCAGCCCTCATGAACAAATAGCATATTGTTGTGCTGCCCTGTCATAAGGTTGCTTCTTGGTAGGAATGTTCCAGGTATTCCTGATGCAGAGAAGGAAAAGCCAGAGCCTGGAAGTGCCTGATCTGAAAACATTACGTGGCTCAAACATCTGGTATCTTTCCAAAAGTGAGAGCTTGGTACACGTTGGGCTTTTGTTCAGTAGACTTTATAGCAGGCGTGTAATCTGCTGGTCAGCACTTCCTAGTGCTGCTTCTTTCGGAAACATAGAGCGGCAACTTTGAACTATTATGAAAACAGGATTGTTTTTTAAGGCCATAAAAGGCATCCCTCTTGTTCTTTCTGGCACAGTTGTTTTGGTCATTTGTAGTCAATGCTCCGAGTCCCTGAAAATCTGAGTCTCTGAAACTATCCCATGTAAACAACTTTCTTCCACAAACACTAGCTGTGGCTTTGTTCACTGAGCCACTTCTTACTGGAAAACTGCAGGAGATCTACCTTCTTACTTCCCCATAGGCAAAGCATGGAAAAAAATCTCTTGCAATTCTAGTAATTAGGAGCAACATTAAGGTGTTTTTTTCTGTAAAAAAAAAAAAAATCAGACAAACAAAAACCAAAACCCCAAACTTTGGAGTTAGGTGCAATTGCAAATTGCATGTAAATATTTTCAGCTTCCAAATATTGCAGCGGCATTTATTTCCCTCTCTGCTCAGCACAATTGCTCACTGTGTAGAAAGGCACATTACACAGATGCCTGTAATTATGGAAATATGTAACCAAAATGTCACTTACGGTTTCTTGAAATTTTGGAAAACTTGGGGTTTTTTGGACATTGTTTACATCTGTAACAGGCAAAATTTACTGGAAAACTGTGAGAGGAAGGTTAAATCACAGTCACTGCTAGGGAGCTAACTCTGTCTTGATTCTTCTAAGTATCTCTGGTGCTCTTTTGTAAATTTTGCTCACAAATTACTGGCAGTGGGGTCAGTTTTGTTCCTGCCCCCATGCCTCAGGTGATGGCGTTAAATACTGATAAAACATTTCTCCAAGCCTAAAGTCCCCAGCCTAATTTGTTATGAAATCTGCATAGCAGGCAAGAGAGGTTCTTAAATCTGATGCTGTTTGCATAGACAAGAACACCAACATTTTCCCAGCATTACCTTTCTTAATCAGTGTTTGCCATTCCATGGCTTCCTGCAGCATCCAGCTGTCTTGCAAAACTCTCAGCAGAGCATCTTTGCTCATGAAAAGATGTATCAACTTAATCCATGGGACAAAGTAAAATTATGCTTCTGCTACTGTCAGTTCCTGGATCCTTCTATGAGCTTCACAGCCCTTGTTGAGCACCAGGTCGTTTATGTAGACAGGGCTGACTGGCCTAAACTAGATTTGAGTCAAGAGCTGGAAAAAATAGTTTGAAGAATCAGTTTTCTTCTGTAATTTTATGGTTATATTTGAGAAAATAGTTACGAATTAAAATCTCAACAATTTTGCTTAGTCAATTTCTAAATGTGTTTCAGCCTTTTGGCTTGCTTTGTGAGTACACTTACTTATCTCCAACTGTGGAACTGTTGAAGAGAGTCCAGAGGAGGACCACAAAGATGCTCAGACGGCTGGAGCACCTCTGCTATGAGGACAGGCTGAGAGAGTTGGGGCTTTTCAGTTTGGAGAAGAGAAGGCTTCCAGAAGACATTATAGCAGCCTTCCAGTATCTGAAGGGGGCCTACAGGAAGGCTGGGGAGGGACTATTCACAAGGTCTTCTAATGACAGGACAAGGGGTATTGAGTTTAAACTGGAAGAGGGGAGATTTAGGTGGCATGTTAGGAGGAAGCTCTTTACAGTGAGGGTGGTGAGACACTGGAATGGGTTGCCCAGGGAGGTTGTGGCTGTTCCCTCCCTGGAGGTGTTCAAGGCCAGGCTGAATGAGGCTTTGTGTGACCTGTTCTAGTGGGAGGTGTCACTGCCTATGGCACAGGGGGGGTTGGAACCAGATGGTCTTTGATGTCCCTTCCAACCTAAACCATTCTATTATTCTATGATTCTGCTTCACCTTGGATAGTTCTAAACATGAGAAAAATAATGTTTTGGCCTTTTGTTTGCTTTGTTATTGCTGTGTAGTTAATATAGATTTGTGTTAAAATTGTGTAGTTGATAAATTTCCATTTTTGTCCAAAGGTGCCCAAACTCCACGTGATACACAGTTCTCTAGCAGGCTAGAGGATATATAACAAATATAAGCAATAAATAAGCACTACTACAGGCCTAGGGAAGAGTGGCTAAGGGAACTGGGATTGTTCAGTCTGGAGAAGAGAAGGCTAAGTGGAGATCTTAATGCTCTCTGCAACTACATGAAAGGAGGTTATAGTGAGGCCAGTGATGGCCTCTTTTCCCAGGTATCTAGCAATAAGATGAGAGGAAATGGGTTCCAGTTGTGCCAGGAGAGATTTAGATTGGATATTTGATTGGATATTTCATTACTGAAAGAGTGGTAAGGCTTTGGATCAGGCTGCCAAGGGAGTGGAGTCACCATCCTTGGAGGTGTTCAGGAAGCATGTAGATACCGCTCTTCAGGATGTAGTTTAGTAGCTGTGGTGATTGGGTTATGGTTGGACTTGATATCTTAGAGGTCTTTTCCAGCCTTAATGATTCCAGGATACTATAAAGTATAATTTGACTTCTGCATTTGTCATCATGCTGCTAAAACACTTGTGATATCTCTTTTGGGAGCTGTCTCTGGACATTTATCAGAACTTTGCAGGGTATGGTCCCCTGTCCCTGGCACCTTCTCTTTCTCAGGAGAATGAAAGCATGCCATTCTTTTTATCTGCCAGTTTGGTCTGATGCAGTCACTGAACTGGGATACTCATTCATCACACTCTATACCGCAGCACAACCTGCTGCTCCATCTGCCTCAGCAGTCACACCTTTCTGGGGTTTGGTCATATTCATGTTCCCATTTGTGCTTCCCACAGACAAGAACTGGGTGTCACAACGATGGTCCTTTTCTAGGACACAGCAATCCTGTTCCTTGCACTGACAGTTTTGGAAACAGTGCTATTGCTTGCACCTTGTCGGCGTCCATGTAAAGGAGTATACTGCATGTTTGTTCAGATGAAGGAAGGGGTTTCTGTCCTGAAGAACAGAGCATGTTATTCTGGGAGTAAAATTATGCTAGTGAGTGTCCAGTTCAGTTTTCTTAACAGTAAATATCTGAGAGATAGAGAAGTAGCCTTCAAAAAAAACCCAAAAAAACAAAAAACAACACACCACACACAAACAAACGAAAAAAACCAAAATCAAAACCAAACAACAAAACAACCCAATGAAAAAAAATTAATCATAATAGACAGGTATTCAAGCTAATTTCTGAAGATACATTGATTTGTCCGTGCCTCCTGTCACCCATGAAGTACCAGTTTCCATGACTCTATATTGGTCCCTTCCTTGTTTCCTTCAGCGTTGCCCATTTATAATCTTCCAAACTTTTCTTTAATCTTGTAGCCTTACTATTTCTTTAGTCTCTTGTCATGCAGAAGTGTATGTATAAGTAAACCAAGGAGGCGTTTTACAAGCGTTTCATATCTTGCAAAGGTCTTTGAAACTGTAACCTGAGACAGTGGGTCATTGGTAGGTGGATTGACTTTTATTTGCTCCTATATTTAATCATTGATGCAAAATGAGAACAAAACTTTTTTTTTTCATCTTTGCAGATATCAGCTACTGACCATGTCAGCAGAATTCCAGGATGCTCACCTTGCAGAGGTGAAACCTCTGGTAGAGAAGGAAGAGGTAATTATCTTAAAGCTTTTTAGAGCTTACGTGGTTTATTTCAGGGTTGCTACTGGAACTGCACATGCATCCTTAGATTAGTTCTAACATACCATGTGGAAGAGACATGCAAGAGAAACTGGAGATGGATGAATGGCTTGGGGGTTTAAGTAATGCAAACTTGAGCCTTAACTATTTGGTCTTTGTTGCTCTTTTTTTTTTCTCTTCTCTAGTGATGATCTTGTGGTGACATTTTTTTCTTTTCTGGATAGTGACAGCTCTGGCTATCTTCAGCTGTTTTGAATGATGCCAATTAGGCAATCTCCAGTACATCCATCTATACTTATAGACATCTTAATGGAAAGCTACAAACTTTAGCCTGTCAGCTACCTTTCAAGGAGGCACAGAGAGAGCATTTACTTTTCCTCTGGGCAATTATGTCTCCAGAGGTATAACTGTGCCCCATCTAATCTGCTCTGGCTGCACTGACCTGAGTTACTTCCAAGCTATGACCAGGTCTGCAGCTGACTGGGTATGCACAGGCCACAGCCTTTCCTCTGGGGCTGCAGTGTAGAAACATTAGAAACATTCTAGACTCTTTTTTTTGCTTACCCTTCTGGTACTTCTTTCCATTTGTTTTTGTACCATTTTCTTCAAAAATCTGCCCGCAGCACATGAGTTCAGTGGCTGACTGACTCTTAAGTGGTAGCAATACTTTGTGCTTCAGTATGATCACAGCAAATAATTCTGTGTCATGTGAAAGAACCGCTCAGCTTTTTTCTTAAATTGAAATTAATTTTGTTCTTTTGCTTCTAGCAATGGTTAAGTCTTGACATTGATCTACATAAACATGTTGGGTGTTTTTCTGGGTTTCTGCACTGTAACAACTCATTGCTCTGTCTCCTACTTTTTTTTCATTCTCTACCTCTTCTGTGTAAACACTTCAGAAAATCATTTCCACTTGTGACTGCAGTGAAATAGCTGGAAAACTTTAAACGCAGCTCCTTTGCCAAGGACATTGCTTGAAACCAGGGCTTACTTCGATACAAGTTAATGCAGCACTCAAACATTTCAGTAACCATTTTTAATGCCAGTAATACTCAGTAGTAGCAAAACAAAGGAGATATTAAAC
Source organism: Psilopogon haemacephalus (assembly GCA_013396835.1). Classification (NCBI taxonomy): domain Eukaryota; kingdom Metazoa; phylum Chordata; class Aves; order Piciformes; family Megalaimidae; genus Psilopogon; species Psilopogon haemacephalus. Next base: position 602,858 of record VWZI01008858.1, on the reverse strand, counting down.
GCAAACCCTGTGGGTACTGAAATACTTAAAAATTCAGGAATATCTTAAACCACTGATTAACCTTCTGGGTTTCTGTAGCACATAGATCGAAAGTTGGAATCTTGACAATGAATTCCATACTTTTTTCGGCATGTTGCCTTAAGGTTTGTCTACATGGGGAAACTAGTGCAGAGTTTGATTTCCTCTGTGCCTGTTCTTAGGTGAAAGAAGTTATTTAACTTATTTTGAGAAAGTGGAAAAGATTGCCCTGAGGTTACTAAAGGTAACAGAGTGGAGTTGGCGTTAAGTGAATGATGCACACTGAAGTCGCATCCTGGGCTTGTTGTGCTTAGGCTTCTTCTGCAGCTGTAGCCTCTGCTGCTGAACAGTGATGAGCCTTATTTCATGTGCTTAGCTATACAGATGCCACATATATTGACTGTTTTCATTTCTAGTCCCCACTTGAACAACAGAGTATGAAACTAGCTATGTTTAAAAAGATAATGAGACTAGTGGTATGGTGAGATTAAAGCCCAGCATATTGTCTAAAGCTGAAGCTGTGTAAAATGACTCCCACAAGATCAGTCAGCTCTTGTTTGTCTGTACTAGACATTGATGAACTGTCTAAAGATCACAGTTGTAGAGTCTTGTCATAATTATGACCTGGACTGCAATTGTTTGAGGCCCACCATCTGAGATGGTATTTTCCAAAACAACATCTGTATTGTTTGTGACATCCTCTATTTACCTGGATTTCTGGAACTGAGTGACCTCCTTGCCCAGATTCCAAGCTTTTCATTTTATCTCAATACTTTTTTCAAGCTTTGGCTTCCTGTCTTACTTTACAGTATAAAAACTGCTGACTTAACTGGAATCCACTCTTGTTTTTAAGCCCTCCAATGGAAATAGGAGTTTGACTTCTTTTTTGTCTTTTAACAAAAGAACACAGCTGAACATAATTTCTTCTTTTGAAGTTGTAATCTTTTTTAGAGTATTGGAGGTGGAGAGGGTGTCACCTAACTTCTTTTCTGGTGTAGATCCTTGACAGGTATAGGAGGTTGTCAATAACAGCAACGGCTGGTCACAGGCTTGAATGAACCTCCATGTCCACCCAGCCTACCAACCATAACAAGACCTATTTTAGCTAGGTTAAACCTTTGCAATCTTCCATATCATGTAATAAATCCTGGTGGTGACTGCTTAGCTGAGTTTCAAGTGCTCAGTACATGCTTGAATAACAGCTTTCCATCCCAGATGAGACTGAGGTGGGCTGTTGAGTGTCCCATGGCTACAGTAAGCAAAGGAGAAAATTTTAGTGTTTTACTGCTCCAATTTGTCTGGCAGTTTCATGATAATTGTAGATGAACTATCTTTTGTGGTTTATCTTGCTGGTCTATAATCTAGTATATTATTGCTTTCATGTTCTTACTGAAGATTAGTGGGGAAAATCTCCTGAGTGAATTCCAATGTTTAACAAGAGAACTTTCATTGAGTGGAGGGATGGAACGGAGCTCTCAGCTGCAGACAAAAGGGATTAGGGCACACCTTTCCCAGTGCAGGTTTCTGTAGCTGCAAAAGTTACCTTCATTAATGCTTTCAAATCTCTTTACAGGCTATCACTCGCCTTCTTCCAGATTTCGATGTTCAGGTAAGCGAAGCTATTATATTTTTTTTCTCTCTCTCTTTTTTTTTTTTTTTTATGAAAGGGAAAACTGAACTGAGATTTGAGAAAAATGTGATCAGAAATGACTGACTGCTTGCCAGAAATAGTTACTGTGGGAAAGGGATCTGAATGGGGCTCTGATCTGAAGAGGACTGCAGGAGGTCTTTTCAGAGTGAACCTGAAAAAATTTCATCCCAAAGGGGTGGCAGAGTTACAAACAGTTCTATTCTTGCTAAGAGAATGAGATTCTTCATCAGTGATAGTGAACACAAAATATTCCCCTCCCACATGGATGCATGCTTTCTCCAATTAATTTTCTTTCTTTAGCAGTGTGCATGAATTTCCTCAGAGGAAGTATCTCTCTTGTTGTAACACGATATGCCATTGAAAGTCTGCAAAAGATTCCTGCTGCCTGTGGTGCAGTGGAAGGCACTAAGCAATCAGTTTTGCCTGTAAGAAGAGTGATGATAGTTTCCATGTATTTATTTAGAGCCAAAAACATAAATCACACCACTGGATCAGATGGTGGCTTTCCACTTTTCCAACGTCAGACTTTTGAGAGGTAACACATGCCTTATGAGGAGAGGCTGAGGGACCTGGGGTTTTTTAGTCTGGAGAAGAGAGGACTGAGAGGGGATTTAATAAAAGTTAATAAATGTTTATAAATATCTGAGGGCTGGGGGTCAGGAGGGGGTGGAGACAGGCTCTGCTCACTCACTCCCTGTGATAGAACAAGCAGCACAGGAGGTTCCACCTCAACACAAGGGGGAACTTCTTTACTGTAAGGGTCACAAAACACTGGAACAGGCTTTTGAGTGAGATTGTGAAGTCTCCTCCTCTGGAGACTTTCAAGGCCCGTCTGGATGTGTTCCTCTGTGACCTGAGCTAGATTGTATGGTACTGCTGTGGCAGGGTGGCTGGACTTGATGATCTCTTTGGTCTCCCTTCCAACCTCCCACATCCAGTGAACTTTATAACTCTTTTAGCTCTCCTTGTATATTATTCTATCATCATTTGGACTTCTGACTGAGAAGTTTTTCATTGCTGGTTCTTAAACTGAGACTAAGGAAATATATGGCTGTTGGAGTCAGGCTGGGCTGAACTGGAAAGGAGGCCAGGGAGCTTGCACCTACCTTAACAAAGAGTGAACAGTGAATTCCCTTCTTTGAGTACAAGGAGGAGCATGGGCTGAGAACAGGGTCTCGCTTGGTGTCTTATTTTTATCAAGGGGTGTAGGAAGGGAATTTGATTGTGGAAAGTTGTGTAATTGTTTTAGCCTTTGGAATGTTCAGATGGAGATCCATGAAGAAAATAACTCTTCTGTATTTTGTGGCATGTGGTACTTTGTTTGCACTTTGTTTCTATTTAGTGTTGTGCTTATTTGTTAAAAATCCAGCACAAATTCAGCAGCCTTGTCACTGGAAACTAAGAGAGACAGTTACCTCAAATACCTTTACCATCTTTCAGTGGCTTTTACTTCTATAGCAAAACTGTAGTTTACAGTAATCCTGCATCCTCTCTCTCATCCTTTTTAATGATGAAATGTTGATTGATAAATGTAAGTTTAAGTTTGCCACCATGTGATTTCGTTCAGGACTGTGCACGGCATGGGAGAAGCTTTCTGTTTGAGTCCAAATTGATCATTTGGTCTAAATAAATCTGAATCCCAGATTAAGTGTGCTAACGGGAATAGTGCAGTATTTTGATTAAGAATCCAGAAGTGACCCATATTTCATTTCTATTCTTGGAATAAATTTGTTTGGTTTGGTTTGTAAACCATGTGTATATATATAGATTTTTCAGCTTGCAAGATCAAATTCTCTAAGCCTTTTTTGTGTGTGTGGTTTTTTGTTGTTGTTGTTTAGTTGTTTTTTGGTAGGTTTTTTTTTTTTTTTCCATTTGTTTGGTTGGGTTTTTTTCTCCCCATGTTTTGGATTAACTGTCACTAATCCAGAGCAGTGGTTCTTGTCATTTAGCCCTGTTCTGCCAGCTCTTGCTTTTTAAATGATCTTTCTTTTGTCAGACTTTAATCTTTGGTTGTTCTAGTTCAGGAAGGAAAAAACATGAACGGATGCTCTCAATCTTTTAAGAGCTGTTGCTGCAAAGATGGCTTGGATTTGGTCCTTAAAACCACAACTACACTATCTATGTGTCTTTTAAGTTTTCCTGTGGCTGATTTATGAAAGAGGTGATTTGAAGGTGTTAGGAGAAACTCAGTTGCTTAGTTCATGTGTGGCCCTGGAGGATGCAGGTAACTCAGGACTGACTCCAAAGCTCATGTGCTCTTAGCAAGCTACCTGTCCAATGACCCATACTTAGGAGGAGGATGGACCTGGCCAGGGAAGGAGATGTTCAGAAGCTCATGTGACCATCCACCATATCCCTTGCAACTTTGTCCTTTTGGGAACAAGTTACACAGTGTTCGGCTAATGGCTTTGTTTCTACTTTGTGTCTGCCTGTGAGGTTTTTTGATTGCAAGAATAAATGTTATCTAGTCACTCAGATTTGGAATGAAATGGACTCTTATTTCACATGCTAATTTAGACTGACTTGAGTTAAATGTACATTTCCATTTTTTAAAGTAAGCCACAGTATAATGCAGTGTCCTTCTGAAAGCACACTTTGCAAGACATGTCTATAGTTATTCACTGGAAGAAAGCTCTTGTGAAGTTATCGTAATAGCCAAAAGAAGAGAGGGAGGAAATGACAGCGCTAAGCTTCCTCAAATCATCACCATATGTCTTAAAACTTAAGTGAAGTTCCCCTGCCTCCCAAGAAAGGGAGAATTCTTGGCCAAACCCGTTTTACTACAATTAATGATAAACTGGAGCAGGGCAGTGTGCCCTGAGCTGTGTTATGCTGGCTTAATGCCAAAAACATTTTAATTGTTTTTCCAGTTTGATGTGTTTACCTATTGCCTAGCTGGGTAGCATTTGGGCCAGTGGAGACCTGGCTCCTCACCATTGTATACAATTCTCTTAGCTTGATGTTTAGGAGTGAGCACTCCCTCAGGAAGCTCCTTTCTCAACAACTAAGCAAAAATTCCCAAGCTGTGTGGCAGCTGTAGGTGGCAGAGAAGAGTTTGTCCCTTGCATTTCCTGGCTTGTGGCCATCTATAGCCACCACTGGCACACAAGAGCCTTTTTTGCTTTCCCTCCTTGTGAGGGAACAACTGCCTTCAGTGAGAGGTGGTCCGTACAGTGCAATAAGCTGCAGTGTCTTACATGGATTTCATCCTCTTTTTAGGTCTCTGAAGGAAAGGGGTAGGAGTTGTTGTAGTTTTGTGCTTTTGCAGAGCAGTGTGATCCTGTGCTAATCAGACTAGGAAAGAATCCCAGGGCATAACTATTGCAATAATCTTCTTCACTTCTTTAGTTGCTAGCATCAATCTTCGCAGAATCATTTACTTTTGTATCTGAATTCATCACTCTTGTTAATGTACTCAACTCAGAACCTGAATTGGGGAACCTATTTCAAATATTACTAATTTAAAATAAAAGCACTAAGGAAGAAAACAAACAAACAAACACACAACCCTCCTCACAAAAACCCAAACCAGCAACAAAACACCCTCCTCCCACCCCAAACAAACAAACAAAACCCCAAACAAAAAAACACAGGAAAAAAAAAAGGCCTAAAACCTGGAAAGGTGGGCATTGGGGTCTTAGAAGAACATACTATGAATCAAAATAACTATTTCAGAGTAGAAAAAACTAAGGGGATAAATGCTAAGTAACTTCAGGTCAAAGGGGATTTGAAACTCGACATTGCAATACTACATTAAGAGCTCAAACATTTTTGATCTTCAAGATACAGAAAAGAGAAGTGAAAAATAATGTATGCAGTTATTAGTATATTAAATTTCTTAAGCAATATAAACTTAAAATATACTGTCTCCTGGTAATTCAAAAGCTATTTTAATCCTCTTTTAAAGCTTTGAAGCGTTTCCCTCAGTCCTGAGGCAAGAGAAGGGAGGTATATTTAACAGGCATAATATTATAAATTAAAATAAAAGCATGAGATGATAATTGAGGATTAAGTATATCTGAAAGCTTTAAAATAATCTTGATGGAACGTAATATTTTGCTTTAAATACAGCATTTTCAATAAAATCTGCAATATGTGTGTGTGATTTTTCCTTTATAGTTATCTGAAATGTTTTGGTTGCATACTTCATAGTTCAGAAAACAACTTGTTCATAAACATGGTCCTTGATCCATGTCATCCTTAGCCAGGGCAGAAAGGGGATAGAATAAATGAGCTCTCTTCCATTACTGACATACAAACTGCACTCCCCCTCCCCAACTCTAACCTCTACAAAATGTCAGGAAATGTCACTTATTCCAAAAAATAAAATCTCCTTTAGAATGGATCAGCTCCTTCGGACTAAGATAGCCGCTCCTATATTTCATGTATTCCAAGTATTTTTGTGCGTGTTTTTAGGGCACTAAGAACCTCTGCACCTCTGTTAAAGTGAGATGTGAACAGATGGTGTGTTTGTCTTTATCCTTCTATCGGATTAGTGTACCTTGGATTTTTTTCCAAGATAGTATTTTAATACAAATCAGTTGGTGAAGAGCCTCTTACTATAACATTGATGTTGATTGGGATGTGCTGCCATCTGTTTTCAGTGCTCTGCATTTTGAAAACATCCATCCCTACATCACGTAGACAAATCTCTTGATCTTTAATAGGATCAATAGGGATGTGAAGTTGTTGGCTTGATGTCACTGAAGAAACTGGTTTGGCTTGATTATTTTTTAGGAGGAACTTGCAGTTACACTCCATTAAGAATTCTCACTAAAGGGAAATAGCACGACTTGCTTGAATTAGGGGAATCTTACTGTGAAGGTAATGGGGAATTAAACCAATTGTTAAACCGACTGTGATTTATGGCAGTAATTAGGAGTCTGCTCGCTTGTTGTCTCTGAACTATTTTTAGTTGACACTGAGTTTGAACTAGGCTCAGCCTTTCGGTTTCAGAAGAATTAGCTGCTGAGGTCAGTGGGATATGCAGGTTCAAGGGTCTAGCTTCATCTACCATGAGTAGATTCTCTTTCATGCACAAACGTGGAAGATCCCTAAACGTGGAAGATTTCCTCCTAAGAAAACACAGTCTAGATTTTCGGGACTGCTACTGAAAGGATCTAGCAATAACAATCTGATGATATGAAGTGCCTAATAGTCCCTAGCTGCAGAGGAAATAATTCCTGTATATTCCACACTCAGCAGGAGGTGTGCTACACAATATCACTTACTCTCTTACTGGCATTAAGATTGCCAAACTCTTGACTTCTATGCTTTATTTTGAAAGTGATCTAAGCACAGAAGGAAGGTGAAATGTGGAAAACAGTAATTTCTTTTATTTCTAATTAAAACATTTAAAGTCTCTGGTTTTGTTTTGCAGAACCATTTTAATTTATGTTCTCACTGGAAACTTTTGCACTGGCTTTTACAAAAGACATTGCTTCTGATTTAATTCAGAGCGACTTTGGAGTGGCTTAGCATTTGAGACAGCAAAATGTGAAATTAATCTAAACTTATCAAAACCTGATGTGAACAGCAACGGGAAAGATGGTACTAATTCCCAGGTTTGAAATTTGCCACTTTGTAGGTTATGTGCCAGAGACTTAGTTAATCTTTGATGTCTGAGCTCTATTGAGTAAGTACTTCTCCTGGTCAAACCTGACTCAAATCCTATTTAAGAATGACATCCTCGTGAATTAGTCTGTTTTGGTTTTTCTAGCTAGGCATTATGGGAGTCATAAGCCTATGCTTGATAGCAGCTTGTCTATATAACCCAGTTTCCTACTTGGGTGAAGTAGAAACTAGTTACTGTCCTCAGTGTGGCTTGCTGGATTTATCACCCTGTTTTGCCTAAGGATGGTGTTGGATATGGAGGACACAGCTTACCTGCTAAATAATGCAGTGAGTATGTGGAGGAGTCAGGCTATCAGGTAGTGACAGAGCTAGGGGGAATGGAGCAAAGCTGGAGGTGGGGAGATTCAAACTGGATGTGAGGAGGAAGTTCTTCACCATGAAAGTGGTGAGACCCTGGAATGGGTTGCCCAGGTTGGGGCCACATCCCTGGAGGTGTTTAAGGCCAGGATGGATGAGGCTGTGGGCATCCTGATCTAGGGCGGGGTGTCCCTGCCCATGTCAGGGGGATTGGAACTAGATGATCCTTGTGGTCCCTTCCAACCCTGACTGATTCTATGATTCTGTGAATGAATCTCTAAGAAAACACAAAAGCTGGAAATTAGTGCTTCAATGGCATATAGCAGCGAATGCTCAACTTTCCCTGTGTGCAACTGCTGCAATTATAACTTAAAGTTGATATAAATGTACAATTGCAGGGAAAATAGGTGAAATGTGGAATGGTGTTGCCTAGCATCCTTATTTTCAACAAAATGTGTGACATATTTCTTGTATGAAATTAAGGAGCTGAGATTCAGATCAAAGTTTATCACGTCTGATCTCTGAAGAGCTCGTAGGTTTTGCTCTCTAAAGGTTTTCATAGGGGCTGTACCTTCCTGTTTTCTACAGCATATTTTTTAATAGATTCGAGTTTCATTTAAACTTTGCTTCTGGCCATTACTGCACAGAGCAAATCCAGCAAGCCCTGCAGCAGCACTGTACAGAATGACATAGATACCTGTGTCCTGGACAGGAAAGAAAGTATTCTCATTAAATCCTAAGGCTGGCTGCTAACTGTATACTACCTTGTCTGTTATGTGAGTACAATGGTACTGTAAATAAGCAGCATGATTAAGTATTGTGTTGTGACTCTCTTTATACATGTTGGCAAAATAACAAATTGTTTATACCCATTTGAAGTTCAACTATAAAAGAAACTAAAAACTGTTCCATGTATTGTGGATGTTAGTGCAAGCCAAGTCACATTTAACCCACTTAGACATACAATAAATAAAAGATGGTACTCAGAGAGACTTTTATATGATAATAAAGCTTTGAGGTTGATAAATAGTACTAACCCCTCTTATGTCAAATAATGGCCATATGCTTCTTACTGTTGTTTCTCTGATAATTACCACAACAATTTTGTGGATATGTTGCTCTATATCATGCTTTAGACAGTTATCTTTATGCTGAGGACTATACATAGAGAGCCATAAAGCTAACATATCATGCTGCTTGGGGAAAGAACAAGCATTTTATCCTGGCAACTTGTGCTTTTTCAGATATCGGCAGTCATAGAAACTATTGTTACTTTAGATGTCATTGCACTGAACTACTTCATTTTTTTTCTCTCACTGGCAACTATTCCTTCAGAATCTGGTTAGAGGTAGCAACTGAAGTGCTACTGTAGTAGACTCTGGACTGGAGTATGTGACACGCAAATGTAAAATGTTAGCAGGGAGCCCATGCTGGGGAGGAGAATGGGTTTGTTAGCATGGGAATCGTGGAAATCCCTGTGGTTATGGGCAGACCTGTGCTGGGATGGTCTCACAGAGGTCTGCTGTAGTGTTTGATGGAGCACTTGGAGAAGCCACTAACAGGCTCCTTCTGTTCTTTGACAGGAGCAAGATGTGGAGACTGTGCATGGCTCAGTCCATGTCACCATGTGTGGGACTCCTAGAGGGAACCGGCCAGCTATCCTCACCTACCATGACATCGGCCTGAATCGTAAGTAGACTTTTTATTTAATAGCACAGGTGTGGCCTGCCTCCTAATGCTTACTCCTGTAGAATCATAGAAACCTTTCAGTTAGAAAAGACCTTTGTAATCATTGAGTCCAACCATTATCTAACTCTACCAAGTCTGGTGCTAAACCATGTAATAAAAGGTGGGAAAATGCTGATGGTTAGGAAACCTTTCCCAGGTCCTTGATCATTTATGTGCATTGAAATCTGTTGATGGTACCTAATTCCTCTCATACAGCAAGTTTAATTCTCATATTTTTTTTTAACTCCTGAAGTAGATAATTGGAACATTTCACTTAAAGGAGCAAAAGATCTCTGTTAGCTCATAGTGACCATCTATAAATGTAAAAACATGAATGAGGGTGTATTGCCAGAAGGGTCAAGAACAACATTGCTGGTGATTTGTCTTAAGTTCCTGTCTGACAGCCAGTTTTATACAGCTATGGGTTTATATGAATTACGTGTCAAATCAGGATGACAAAATGAGTGCTGCTATTCCATCCTTAGGCAATATTTAGAATATAAGTCTGATAAGTGCCTTTTATCTTATTTGCCATATCCAAGACCATAATGACCTAATAGGCAGTACTGATTGCTTCACACAATTACTGTTTCTTAATCAGCTGTCAATATTTACATTTAAAAACACCTGCAGGTCTTTAAAGTGTGGTTATTGATGGGTGAGTGGATGTTAATCATAAGAAAGCAATCTGTTTTCTTGGCTGGTTTTTTTTTTTTGTGTATCTGCCTTACTTTATGTTGCATTTTGAGGGGATAAAGACAGAGCTTACACTGGATTCCTTTTTTCTTAATAAGCCGTTTCTCTTTCCAGAGAAGGCTGTGCATTGTAGTGTGGAGACATTCAGAAACACACAGAGAATATTGAACTGTTTTTCTAGGCATCTCAGTAATGGTGCTACAGAATTCATGCTTTCCAATCCAGGAGGGAGACATGCTAAACCTTTCTCCACATTAATATTACTTAAAAATCAGAAATCAAATCAATCAAATCACCTCAAAATTGGGAGCTGACAGTACCGAGTGTGCCAGGAGGACACTTTTATTTTGAGCTGCCTGCAGAAGCTGATCATGTAAAGCAGATATTGTAAAGTTTATACAAAAGCAGAAGTCACAATCTCAGCCTTGGATTTTTTTTTTTTTTTTTTTTCAGAAAAAAGATATGATGAGAAACTGGATAATTTTGTCTAAGCCAAAACCTGGGATAAATACTCTCAGCTTCATTGTATTAGTATTTTAGTGCTCAATAATGAACAGTTTTTTGAGAATTTGGTGTACCAAGCAAATACTTCCAGCAAGTGCAAAAGCAACATGGATACATCTTAGCTGGCCATGAGGAAGAAGCTGTGTAGGGATTTTTCTTTGAGGAATCAAAGCAAATTGGCACAGGCTGCTTTATAGAAAGGCTTAGGAATAAAGGACTGCTGCTTTTCCCAGACTATAACAGAGCTTACTTGATTGAACCAGCTTTCCTTTAACCTGTGGGACAAGTTAATAAGTTATTTTATTATAGCTGCATACTTACTATTTTCCCTCAAGATAATTATTCCATATTTTCTTTTCCTTCTGAAGATAAAACCTGCTTCAATCCTCTCTTCAACTTTGAGGATATGCAGGAAATCACCCAGCACTTTGCGGTCTGCCATGTGGATGCACCTGGCCAGCAGGATGGAGCACCATCTTTCCAAGCTGGGTGAGTTGCCAATAAAACAGTCCATGCCATCAGAGTTATCCTCTTTCTGAAAAAATAGTCTTGATTTTCTGTTTCATTAAAACACTTGGAGCTAACACAGTAGCTAGCTTTTGAACTTACATCCTGATACTCTAAGATACTGGATCTCTGGGAGCTCTGTTGTGTTGTGCCAATCCACAGTGAACTTTGAGGCTGTAATTATGTGTTTTAACTCTGATAACTCAACTGGTTGTAAAGCAGTTCCCTGGCAGATGTCTATACCTGTAAATTTATATATTGAGTTATTATTTTGTAATGACATTGTGAATGCAAACAAAATTGTTGCCTTAAACAAGATTGGCATTAGCAATTATATAACGTACTTCTGAAACCCAGGGTTTTCACGAAATAGTGGCATGGCAGATGTTGAAAAGCAGATCTTATAACCTGCCTGGGAAATCTAAGTCATTAGGCAGTAACAAAGTGATGTACCCCCACAGAATAACATAGATAGCTACATACTCCTGACTGTGATTTATGTTATGATGCTACAGCTCTGGAAACCTGGTGTAACTCAGGTCTTTGCCAAAACGCTTGTCTCATTTAGTTCAAATGAATCAAGTTTGCCTTAACATGCCACTTAGATAGGAATTAGCTTGGTTGAGGAAGGGAGCAGCCAGCATGTCAAAGGGGTGGTACAAGGCAAGGAACAGTTGTTCAGTAAGAACTAGGTATTAAGGAGCTTATATGTACCCAGTCTATTTCCCTTCTTAATTTTTAAGCTGGTCTGATGCTGTGGAGGTCATGATGGGCCAGGTTCTCAGATAGTGTTAACTAGCCTGGTTGTCAACCAGCTATTTCAGTCACCCCACTTTGCATTTGTTTAAATCACAAGCTTTTAAGTGTCTTAACCCTCATGTCCTGAACAGGCATTAACACTTTGGAGTCGTCAGTTACATAGGGCAACCATCGTGGCCTATGCAAGTGAAGACCACTGCTCAGTAGCATTGTGGTGACAACACAAGAAGCTGTATTATTGCTTCCAGCTCTTCATTTGGGAGACTGACATGCTTAAATTGAAAGTCACTGCTGTCGTGCTGACACTGGCTTTTATCATGACAAGATTTAGTTTCCCAACAAGAAAATATAAGAAAATAACTTAAAGTAATTCTACACTGTTCAAGGTCTTGGAGTTTTTTTGGGGTGGGTTTTTCGGTTGGTTTTATTTTGGAGACTAAATTAGAGAATCATTAAGTGTAGTCCTGATGAGAAGCAGAGATTTGAATACTTTCTAGGCAGATGTTCTGCAGTGACTTCAGGTGGATTTTCAATGCACTGACCAGTTGAGATTTTGTGCAGAATTTTCTTCCCTCAAAATTTTATTTCTGCTCTGCAGAGGATCAGAGCATTAGCTGGCAGCTGTTTGTTATTGAACTTCCTCAGCAACTTCATAGCCCTTCCTATGGCTAATTTTCTCCATCAATATTAATAGAAGTATATCCTCATTTTGTGTTTGTGGACACCTGTGTGCCTCTCTGAACATGCATGCATATTATTTGGAAGAGGTTTAGATCTCATTGCTGTAGTCTGTGATCTTGTGAGGCAGGGACACTTTCTTGTGGTGGACTAAAAGTGCAAGTGTGGTGAATGTGGTTGACAACTCGCCTCTCAAGTTCAACATTTTCCCTAAGTTTTAAGTGTTAACTTTTCTTGGGAGAGGCTCATTATGGTCTGTTTTGCTTTCAGCCAAACCAGACATAAATCACTGTGTAACTCACATGTAATGAGCATATTTGCTATTAAATCCACAGTGACCACTGTGTCTCTAAATAACCCTGTATACTCTACTGAATATGGTGTAGTAACGTCACAATATATATGTTGTAGGTATGTGTATCCCTCCATGGATCAGTTGGCTGAAATGCTTCCTGGAATCCTGAAACAGTTTGGGTGAGTGCAAAATTTACTTGCTTTCCTCATTCTTGTTTCTGAATAGCACACACACCAATAGAGCAGGTATTGTGCTGTGCTGCCCTTGGCACTATGCTGGAATTACAATTGTGTCTGGGTTTTAATTCCTGTGTTCTAGATTCATCACTTTTGCCTTTGCTTCTGAAAGAGCTTGGGTTTTTGCCTTTCCTTAACAGTCTGTCTATTTTTAAATAGGAGGCAACTTTGACTGAAATCCCATGTACCTAATTCAGGGGCTTCCTCCAGTATTTTATCTGCATCACCCTCAGAGGGGCAGGGCACAGGCAATATGTTCCTACCACTGTAACAACCCACGTTTTCCTGTGTGGTTAGCAGAGAAAAATGTCATCCCATCTGAAGACACGTACTGTTTCATTTCTTGTGGCTCGATTGTCTTAGGGGGTCAGTCCAATCTCCTTAAGCCTCTGCTACCTAATGAAAATGCCAGGTTGCTGATGTTGAAGGATCTACTACATCTGTTGTCCACCTATGAATTCAGATATGTCTATTCCTCCCTTAAAGCTTAGCTTCAACATGTGCTGTAGATTAGAAACGTGTCTTCTCTGTGGAGTTGGTGCTTACTCCTGGTACAGAATGAAGAGTACAAGTAGGCACCTTCAAGGGGCTTCTAGACCAAACAGAGAAAACCTGGCATTCAACATCAGACTGCCTTGGAGGACAGACAGGATGGACTGCTAGCAAGGGTTTTATTCTCAGACTAGTACCCCAGTTTAGACATTGTTCAGTTGTTGTAAGCAGTTAGTACAGTACCTTGAACCAGTTTACCTCACTACCTTCTTAAGAGATAATATTTTTTGAGATGCCTGATGTAAGGCACAGAGTTGACAGCTCTGCTCTAGCACTGGAAAAAAATGCTGACATTGTGTTAGTACCTTGAAAATCAATTAAACTGGAGTGCACTTACAAAGCCATGATTTAATATTGTTAGTGAGAATGAAAACTATGCTCAGATATTTTTCTAAAAGCATTGTATAACCTGTTTTTCAGATGGGTTTTGTCTAGTCTTCCCTTCCAGTATTTTCTGAGACCTTGAAGGCAATACTTTAAAACCAATTTCAGTTAATGCAAATATTTGGTTTGTCTCAGCCCTGTTTGGTTATGAAGTTTAAACTTTATCACCCCAGTGGCTGGATAGCATTAGAGGATTTTCTGCCAGCCCCCTGTTAGAGAGAAATTAGCATCCCAGTTGGTACTGGAAAGGATTTACATAAAGATAAGCAAGAATCACTGCTGCTCTGCAAGGCATGAGGACTAGTGTCCTGCCAGTCTACCAAAAACAAACCAGCTGCTACACTGAGCTCCTTACTGAGGCAAGTGGCATTGCTGAGGGACCATGATTTGCCCAAGGCACAGCCCATTTCTACAAAAACAGGCTGGCATGTGAAAGAGGAAGGCTGCTGACTTGCGTTTATTTTCAGCACTCACTCATTTGCTTCTTCCCTTTTATTGCTGTGTAGGCTGAAGACCATAATAGGAATGGGAACTGGAGCCGGTGCCTACATCTTAACCAGATTTGCTGTAAGTTTTGTGGAACTTCTCTAAAGCTGAACCTGATTTCCCTGATGTGCTGTCACCCCTGTAGTGTGCACAGAGAATTCCTGCTCTGCTGTGCCCATTTAAACAAGCAGTTAGGCTTTTAAGTGAAATACCACAATCTGCAGGATAGCTAATCCAGAAGACCTAGATTTTCCATTTTAAGTCCTGGGCTCTTCCCAGTTAATTTGCAGAAGGTTTTTTTAATGGGAGTTCTCTATTTAAACTGAGGGTGGAGAAGAAGTTAAATCTTAATGTTCTCCAGCTGCTCAGCTGAATTACTTTAATGATTTTTTGGTTTTTTTTTTTTTTCCCCCCATACATAATGCTTGTTTTGTGCGAGATAAAACTAGACACTGCTTTCCTTTTCAGGAGACAACTTGCTAATTTTGAATTTTATGCTGACCATCAAGTTGGAAAGGCTATGTGACGTATCTTGAACCTTCTCTTTTGCAGTTAAACCACACAGAGATGGTGGAGGGATTAGTTCTCATCAATGTGAACCCATGCGCTGAAGGTTGGATGGATTGGGCAGCAACTAAGGTAAAGATATTGAAGTTAGAAAAATAAATCATGCTGCGAGCCTGTCAAGCCTGGACAAGCTTGTCTCAAGGTGTGGTTGCAAACACAGAGCATCCCAAGATAATTCTTTTGGGGTTCATTCTTCCAAACATAGGCCCTGCAAGGCTAGTGATAAAAATAAAGACTTTGAGGAAATAGGTACTCATGGTATTGGGGAACTACTGGTTATGGACAATTCTTAAGAGATAGTAATTGCTGGGGAAAACCTAGCTTAACTTGTACACAGGGTAGTTCTGGAAAGAAACTTTTTAAAAGGAAACTTCAAGCGCAGCATAACATTCAGTTCTTGCCCATGGGCTTTGTTTATACTAGCACAGTCCAAAATGTGAACTAGAAAAATGTTCAGAACGTCTTCCAGGTTTCAATCATCCAGATGAGTCTTACATGCCAAAAAAGACTAGAAAAGGCATTAACTACAGGGACTGTGGGCAGATTCTCCATGCAACCAGACTTTTTAAGCTAAAATGTTCACGTACAAAGAAGCTCCTGTTAACTGTATTCTTTTGTAGTCATAAACAATGCTGCAGTGTGGGAAAAGGGATGCT
Source organism: Psilopogon haemacephalus (assembly GCA_013396835.1). Lineage (NCBI taxonomy): Eukaryota > Metazoa > Chordata > Aves > Piciformes > Megalaimidae > Psilopogon > Psilopogon haemacephalus. The sequence goes on along the minus strand of VWZI01008858.1, from coordinate 587,210 downwards.
GAGAATTGGTTTCCAAAATTTTCCTGGAACCAGCATATGTAACTAAGTATGCTTGTTACATCACATGTCACTCAGATTTAACCTGTTAAACTTGGGGCAAACTTGCAGAAGGCACTTTGTGTCATTCAGAGTCATGTTGAAACGAATGGAAGTTGTTATAAATGCTTTGAGAAGTACAAAAATTAGTGTGTCATCCATTAACCACATGCAGAGTCAACTCATTATAAATATCTAGACTGCTAATGCAATAACAGCCTTGCAATAGTAGGAGAAACTTTCCAGAACTGAGATGTAGCATTCTTTCAAGGCTCAGTTAATAAGTTTTTTAAAAGTGATTTTGCATACCACTTTGTTTTGGTAAGTTTGATGTGGAAGTGTGAATAGTGAACGCCTCTAGATTGAGGTGTTTCCAGCTGCCAGCTGATCTATATTTATTATCTCACCCAGTGTCTCACTGTAATTAAATTCTTCTGCTGTTCCTCTGCTGTCCACCACTCTTAATCATTGGTAAACTTAGGGATACAGCAGATGCCCAGTGTTCTTCTGTCCTTACAAAACAAGAGCACATGCTCTGGGACATGAGCTTTAGGTACCAGCTCCAACATACTGTCAGTATGAGTTGTTGCAGTGATATTAAATGGTTTGCTGCTTGTTCTTGCAGGGAGTGATTCCATGTGTACCTGTGCTACTAGCAGTGTGCTCCCTATGTAGCTTCATTAGTAAAGACATCTTATGAGAGTCATCTAAATGTAACAACCCCTAACAGTACTTTAGTCGAATCAAGGGGTGAAAAAAAATTTCAAAGGTATTACATACATAAGGACAGCAGAGAAGCATCCATTGGTCTACTTATATGTACTTGAATGGTTTCAGTTGTTCACAGATTGTTTTAATGGCAACTACTTACATAATCTCGCTGTTCAGATTTCAGGTTGGACAAATGCTCTACCAGATATGGTCATTTCACATCTTTTTGGGAAGGTAAGGATGTTCAAAAGATTCCTCTGATTTTTTTCAACCATCTGTATTTACTCCCTGGGGCTGGAAGGAGAGGGGAAACCTTCACTTAAAAAGAAATTACAAAGCTGAACTGTGAGATAAGATTGACACTCATGTTCCCAGTTTTTTGGAGGTGGTATGCTGCTGTAGGGCTTGCTGTGTCATAATAACTGAAATACGTCTCAGTCACGACAGCACTAGTGGGGTCAGCTCCCTATTTACACTGCCAACACATAAATATGAGTATAAGCATAATACAAGCTTNTTTTTTTATACACTAATAAACTCCTAACTGTGGGAAAGCTGGTTGTTAGTGCTAATGATGCTCTTCAGTTCAAGCCTGCTTTACTGGAAAGTGCTATACTGTTTTCTGAGGCTACTTTTTAGTACTTGAAACTGTTATTAAATGCAATGTAGAACTCTATTCCAACAGAACAAGGAACCAATTTATAAAGACTTTAGAACCAAACTATTCTTTAAAAGTTAGTGATTGAATTCCTTGAAACTTAGTTATTTGCAATTGTGAAATGGAGTTCCATATTGCATATGTTTGTAAGCTTTCAGTATCTGCTTTACTCTGGAAACATTTACTGAGCTTCATATCCCAAATGCTTTTTTTGGTTGTTGTTGCTTTAAAACCTCACACTTGTCTGACTACAACCATCTGCGCTACAACTACATGTTTTGCAGTCTTAAGATCTTGGCATTGCAACATAGGAGGTTTTAAAGCAAAAAATGTGATACTGCAACTGGAGGCTAATATTAATTCTGGGTGACACCACTAAGTGCTAGAAGTTGTTCCTTCCCTAAAGGTGCACTCCTGTTGTTTAGATAAGTCTGATACATGACTGCTGTGCCATGTCTTCAGATCCTTTCAGAAAATAGGCCCTATTCTGAACGATTCTGTCTCCACTGTAGGAAGAGATTCACAGCAACCATGACCTGATCCATACTTACCGTCAGCATATTATTAATGATATGAATCAAACCAACCTTCATCTCTTTGTCAACTCTTACAACAGGTAAATACAATTTACCTGATTTCTAACTGGAAACTGTTTTAAGAGGCTGTCCAGTATTACTTGTGTGGTGGAGTTACTTGTGTTCCCCCAGTATAAAATTGTGCTTGACAGTGCCTTTAGGGATCTCAGGTGGTTTGCTTGTGGGAGAAGGACCTTGTGCATTTGTGGGAAGAGAAAGAGTACACTGGGACTGACATTGATAATTCAGTGGTTCTCTATCAATTGTGGAGGCTAGAACATGTTTCAGAATAAATTAATGTATTTGAGCATCTGTGCATTCTCAAACATAGAAGAACATGGAAGCATCTGAAAAAAAATTCAGACCTTTAATCCCTTTCATCTTTTTCAGTCGGCGAGACTTAGAGATTGAGCGTCCTGTTCCTGGAGTAAATGTTGTCACCCTTCAGTAAGTATTTTATTTCCTACCCATTCACCTGTACATAATGTGAGCTAAGAGGTGTGATCATTGGGTGCATGGCATATGCACTGCAGAGCTGTGGATGAAATGTGTGTATGAGCTAGAAAAGGATCTTGTAACTTCATGTAGGAGATGAGAGGTTACTTCAAGTCAGAGACTTCTCTTCAAACTTCAGAACCATACTAGCTGGAATGGAAAGCTAAGTAGTTGCTGTCACTGTGTCTGCAAACTTGGTCTGACAGAGTAGTTACTTGAATGGTAGATATACTTAGCTTCACCTGGAAATACGTCCTAATTAATGGGAACTACATCTCTGAATGCACTTAAGCTGTGTCTGTGCAATCACAAGAACATGAAAAAAGGCAATTAAAAAAAAACAACCCACAAAACCCAAGCCCCAAAACACCAAACACAAAAACAAACCAAAAACCAAACCTTCAAGAAGATGGAGCAGGTATGAGAGAGTATCTGCCAGATCTTCTGCTTTTCACTTATGCTGTAACTTGTGATACATAACAGTTTTCAAGTCCTTCTCTGCTCAGCTGCTAAAGTTTATACGCAGATTTTGAGACTCTTTCCTCTGCCAGTCTGTTTGAAATTGGGTGAGAGGTCCAACTGTTGGAGCTCACAGGCGTTGGCGGGGGTGGGCTGATGGCCACATTCTATAAAGCCAGGAATAAGAGCGCTGGTAAGAGCTGATTGCTACAAGGTGGGTAAAAGGAGAAGTTCTCAGGCCAGTTATCAGGACATGTAATTAGACCTGCAGTTCATACAGTGGATTTGATGTGTGTTTGAGGTATTTGGAATACAAACCAAATCATTTTAACACACTTAATGGTCTCACTTTTCCAGTAACACAGCATGCAGCTTGGGGCAGGTGTGAGCCACGTCGCTGAACTCATACCTCTTCTTGTGCTTCCTCGCAGGTGCCCTGTCCTCCTGGTGGTCGGTGACAGCTCCCCAGCAGTGGATGCTGTGGTGTGTATAGATCTCAAACCATCTTTGCCACCATGCTGATGGGCAGGCAAGCCAAGGAGCTGTGTGAGGCCAGCAAGCTCGTGCCTGTGTAGCAGCCTTGCTGGCTATTGATCCAGCCCAGCTGTCTCTCCTCTTTCAGACTGCAGGAGAGCTGCTACTAGTTCCTCACTGTTTGTCCCCTCTGTCCAAGTGCCATTATTTAATAGCTACTGCATTAGGAACAATCGCCACAGCAGTTCCAGTGAACCGCAAATATTTTCCTTTAGAGAGGAATCTGGGGCTGGTATTTTAACTTCTCTGGTGCTGGAGCTGTGCCCTGGGTCACTATGGAAGCAAAGAGCTCCTTTTTGGCCATTATAACTTGCCCCAGATGACTGGATGACTTCAAATGCTGTGCCTTTATGGGCATGCCCAGTCTGCTGGCCTGTGGCCATATGGCTGCTCACCACTTGGGAAGCTACCAGATGACCCCAAGTCACAAGATAAACAGCACTTGTTGCCACTGGAGTCCTAGAAACAGATTAAAAAAATCTCCACTTCTCAACTAATGATTTTGTTTGTACGTGGAAAACAATACAGTCAGAAATGTGAGCTGACCTATTTAGGTTTAAAGACATATGTATGTATGCATAAAGCTCTTTACACAAAAGCCTAAGATACTTGGTTTATTCTGCATTAGGCCAGGAAACAAGTTATTTAATCAGTTTTCCTCCAGCAGTTCATAATTAAAGTCTTGTGTATAATGACTTACACTGCTGTTCTTTTAATAGGTTGAATGCAATGCAAAGCTGGACCCAACAAGGACGACACTTCTGAAGGTAAAAAGAAAAGCTGCTTTGTTAAACAAACATTCCCCTCATTTAAAATCAGCTGGATTAACTAAAAAAGCAGAACCAGAGCGATATACTACAGTCCAAAAAATATGGTGAAAATCCAGTTCTCATGTGGAAAGGCAGTTCCTTCAGGGTATTTTAGTGGAATAAACAAGTCTAGGGGCTTCTTGTCAAGGTTAACAACAGGGAATTTCTCAGCTCTTCCATTTTAGAACACTTAGGGTTGCAACTTCAGACACTCAGTATTTCACATACCCATAATGAATTTGACTAGAGCTGGCAAAGCTTATCTCAAGGTATTTTGAAAGGTTTGAAAAAGACATCATCAGAGTGTAGGTGCAAACCAACCCATTCTGTTTCCGTCCTTGCCTGTCCCTCAGCAGGAGTGTTGGGTGGGTAGACAGATGATCTATCAGCCACAGTTTTGTCATCCTGCCTTTTATGAGAGGACAGTCCAGAACATCTTACTGTTGGAAATTATTCTTGTTTTCCGAAAAGTTGATAAAATGCGCTTCCAGATACCAAAACATCATGCAAAGGCTTAGGCTACTACTTGGCATTCAGAGTACAGATGCAGTCTTCAGCTTGTTACTGATGATGTAAAATGGAATGAGTGCAATAGCATGCAACAGTGGAAAAAGTTTGGTCATGTTGCTGCTGGGAACTTTATAAACTGTATTGCTCTTTATTGAACTGGTCTGTGAAAATTATAACAATCACTTTTTTTTTTTTTAAAGATGCTTTTTTCATCCTAACACTGAGGAGGATAGCAATTCATAGTGATTAGATGTTGTGCTGAGGGATTTGGTTTAGTCAAGGACTTGTCAGTTGGAAACTAATGATTAGACTCGATGATCTTGAAGGTCTTTTCCAATCTAAGAAGTTCTGTGATTGTGTGAGGAGTTATGCTGCTGACCTACCACATGGGCATGACAGACTTACTCTGTAAAAGTACATGACACTATCTCAAGTCCTCTGTCTGTGGCCAGCCTTTGCTTAGTCCAGGGATATGGCTGATGCCAAATCCTGCTACAGGCCTGTTTTGCTGCTAACTAATCCTAGATAGGATTTGGGGTTTCCTGTAATTTACAACTCAATTGCTTTCAGCTTGTGGTGTTCCTTGGAACAGGACTGTTTTTGTTGGGTTGACTTTGAGGGGTGGAGTGGCAGGAAAAATTAAATGCTCCAAAAATACTGCATGCACTCAAGATAGCTTTTCTAATTTGACGTTCCGTGCTTCTCTTGGCAAGTCAGGCTGATGCTTGCACTCCACAATCTCAGTAAATCATTTTTCCCTCTCACCTCGAGGTTTAGATGTTTGTTCTGTCTCCTCTGTTTTGTCATTCAGGTCAATACCAAGTCATGATACTGTAATTCAGAGCTGAACTTGTATCCAGGATTAACAAGCTAGTTTCTATGAAACTGGTGATCGCTGCCTAGCAAAAAAAAAAAAAAAAAAAAAAAGCACTTATTTGTAACTCCAGCAGATGCTTTGCTTGAGGATCAACACACTTTGAGGTGTTCTGTGGCACAATTGTAGTTTCTGTAAACATTTAAGCGGTTACTTTAACGCCTTCATCTGCGTATGTTACACAACAAAAGGAAATGGTTTTTTTGTTTGTTTTTTTTCTGCCAGATTGCTAGAAAAGGTCATTTTAATATATCCTGAGCATAAATTATTTCCTCTAGTATTACACTTACTGGCTGTTCTCATCCGTATTTCAGATGGCTGACTGTGGTGGGCTCCCTCAAGTTTCCCAGGTAGGATTTGCATGACGGAAATCCTTCTAATCCTGTTCTGCAGCGTGCCAGACTGAAACAAATGGGAGTTTTCCTGGAGGGTACTCACTGTTCCCAAATGTCAGCCAAAAGGATGGTTATAATTTCACCAATAATGATGTCAGTTGGTCATCTGAGCTTTCTTTTTTCTTTAAAGAGCAATGAAGCAGAAAATTAAGATTGGGAGGGGACATTATTTCCACTAATTAAGTCTTAACCAAGTAAAGGTCTGAGGTGAGAGTGCAGAGATATTATTTTGTGCCTACCTACTCTGATAATATGGATTTACCTTGTAGATCAGGGTTATTGGCTGGTCTTGGTGATCCCGAGGGCCTTTTCCAATTGGAATGTTTTTGTGATTTCTGTGATTCTGGGGTCTAAGGCTTGAGCAAGAGCGTTTTAAAAGCATGCTCTCTTTTGGGCTATTTATAGTATAGATCGGGAAAGTGGGAGGCAGGAAATAACAGCACTGTGTTCCTGCACACACTAAGAATGAGCTGGACTTTCTGAAATATTTAGGCATAAATTCCAAAGTTGCTAATAAAACTAGGATTGGAAAGTTAAAATTTACCTATGCTCCAGTGTTGCTTCACTTAAAAGAGGTGAGCAGTAAATCATCTTTAGAGTGTGATCTAACATCTAAATAGATTTCTGAGCAATAGAACATGGTGCTCATGAATTTAAGGAAAACAATGAGTTTGTAGTTACAGGCAGTTGAGAAGTCCCTGAACAAGCAGTGTGCGCTCTAACAGTGAGAAGGAGAGAAAGGGTTTTTTATAGCCATGTGTTTTGTGCATTGCTTTTGTTTTACAAAGTCAATTTTTGTGGTGGTTCAGATAAAAGAATATTAAAAAAACTCAAAAACATAGGCAATATTGGCAGTATTTACAATATGTGCAGTAATTGAGCCCATGAAGCTTATTTGGCCACTAGGTCAACAGCAGAGGGAAATGGTCAGTGCCTTATTGCAAGAATGTCAGTCCTAGGCAATTGTGCTTGCATCTTACAGATAAGCTTTTTTGCCCTATGAACATAGTTATCAGCTCTGACTAACTGAATTTGCTCTCTCTGATTAGAAATTGCTCAGTTAATGACCCTCTATGAAGTGGCTGTTATATTTTGTGAGTTGTTTTGTTTTGGTTCACTTGCCTCAGTAGCTGCACAAGCAAGTTGACACCAGGCTTTAGACCACTTGTAGTCACTTCTCTAGAAATCTTATTCTCAAGTCATGTGTCTGTTTGGTAAAATAATGGGTCAGGGGACGAAACTAGGGAGGGGAATGGTGTAATATCATGTAAATGACATTTTCAGACATTTAGTAGAGTCTAAAGAGTATTTAAGATGACCCTGTTAAGACAGGGAATCTATAGCACAGTAACGTAAGCAACTTGCTAAGCACTATAAACAGTATTACTCTTTCTCTTTTGCAGCCTGCCAAACTTGCAGAAGCTTTCAAATACTTTGTTCAGGGAATGGGATACAGTAAGTATTGGTTTTATGGAATGGCTTACCTGGCAATCAAGTTTTTGGGGGCATCTGAGCACCCAGAGAGTCTCCTGAACCCAGATGTGATAGGTTGGACTGGATGATCTTTGAGGTCTCTTCCAACCTGGCTTATTCTATTCTATTTTGTTCTAGTCTAGTCTATTCTTTTCCCTATTGGACATGCATTTGCAGTGGGACAGAAAAAAAACAACATAAAAAAACACCATGGTGGTGTTTGGGCAAAGGGGTTTCAGGACAGATTGTTAGTAGAGAGCTTTATAGACAGCTTATACCCAAAAATACCTGCATTACTTCATCTTTATTTTTTTAAGGGGGATATTTGTAATATCCCCTCATTGCATCACAGGATGTGATCTGTGTACTGCACACAACATTTAAAACCTCATTAATTCAGAGACTTTGTTGATTCATGGCTTTGTCCTTCATGTATTTGTTTCTGACAAGTGCCGTTGTGTAGATGCATTGCTGTCCTGGGCTACCAGCAAAGGTTAAACATCTGAAAGTAATGAGAGGTCTGAGCTTCTAAACTTTCCCTGTGGATTGCTGCAGTCACAGCAACATGCCTTAAAGCTCTCTCTTGAACCGCTTGGCCCTGGCCACCAATTTTGCCTTTGTAATTTGGGCTCCTTTAACTGTATGCCCGGAGCCATGGTGGTGCTTCTGCAGCTACCATGAAAAGTAGATATTCAACCCTGATGTCTTCTCCAAGGGTGGTTAAGGATGGAGGGATATGCAAGGGCTTCCTTACAAGCCCATGAAGCAAGTCAATAATAAAAAATTCTTCCTCCAGTCCCTTCTGCTAGCATGACCAGGCTTATGAGATCCCGCACTGCTTCTGGCTCCAGTGTAACCTCTTTGGAAGGACAGAGGAGCCGGTCTCACACTGGGGAAGGCACAAGAAGCCGGTCTCACACTGGGGAGGGAGCAAGGAGCCGATCCCACACCGGGGATGGTGCCAGGAACCGCTCCCACACAGACACACGCATCGAGCTGACACCGAACTCGGCAAGCAATGCTGAACAATCAAGCCCCAAGTCCATGGAGGTGTCCTGTTAGATGTCTGTGGGAGGTTTAAACTGGTCACAATGTGCAAATGTAATGGATGCCCCTTGTATCACAAAAACATAACTGGTATTAATCTCAAGCTATTCAGTAGGATGAACTCTGTCCACCAGGGTCTGACAGGGACCAAAGAAAAGAAGCATCTCATTTGCTCTATCATTATTCATGTAACTCAGACAGTTGCTGCTATTGTGTCCTCCTTCAAGGGATGCCAAATTCTAAAGGATACTTGCCAAAAGCTGATGTGGTTGTAAATGCTTCAGAGTCAAACCAGACTTGCTTAATATCCTCCCTTAAAATCAAAGCTGTTACATGCCCCTTTATCTCTCATTCTCTTGAAGGAAACTGGCACAATTTGAGATGAGTTTGAAAGATGGGGAGAAAAATTCACTATTATGAATGACTTTTTAAAAAGGAAATGAAACAAATATGGCCTCATGTTGAAGCTGAAGTAAAATTTATTGTATATAGCTTGACATCAAATGATAGAGGAGTTAATGTATCGTGCATTTATAGACCTTCTAATTCACTAGTATTCAAGGCTGTTTTCCTATGTACAATAATATACTACCAAAATAGGCAATTTTAATGTGACTTTGAGATGAACTAAATCCTTAAGCTTTTTTTATTTCACTTTTTGAAATTTAGTTCCAGTCTTCCTTTCCTTCCCTCCTCCTAGACCCTAAAACCCTCTTAGCCAAATGAGGATGGGATTGAAATTTAATAAGCAAGGTAGTGTTTCCTGTTTGGGATCTTGGGCCAAAGGGTTTACCATACTGCAAAAGTTGGTGTAGCTGTAACAAGTAGTGTATACAAGCAAAGCAGAAACAGCTTGAATTTTCACTTCAGGCAGCTTCTTATCCTTGCAGCTCCAAGGCTTTGTGTCCAGCACAATTGTGATAAATTTGGATTTTTGTAAGCGAAGCCAGATTCAGCTCTTCTTTGTCAGGAGCGATGAATGACTGAGATGGCATGAAATTAGATACTGTACATTCAACTGCCACTAATCACTAGATTTGAAACTCTGATGAGATCTCACTGGTGCTGAGAAGTGTATTCCACAAAGTAGTGGAATGGCAACACTGTGTGTGAAGAAGAGTGTTTAATGACAGCATAAATGTAATGATCTGCTGGTTATGTGTCTTTACGTAGCCTCCTGATATCTTGGGTTACTTTCTTTGATGCTAGTAGCTTGATACCTTTGCACCAGTCAGATTTTCACTATTGAGTGTTCTTAAGTTTGTCCTTAGCTAGTGGGGCAGGACTTCCCAAGCTCCAGTGCATATGTGCTGCATTGCAGTCCTCATACAAATAAAAACACTCAAATGCTGAGCAGTTAAATAGCAAATGTTAATACTTTGGGATTGCTTGTTCAGAAGAACACTGTCTAGGTTATTTTATATTGACTAACTGCAGCTCTTGTGTAGAATATCCATAACAGTTTGTGGGAAGAACAGACAATTTCCAGAAAGAATAAAGCTATTGTGTAAAGTCTATCAAGAAAAGTTTCTTAATGAAGTATTTGTATTTATTTCAAAACAAATAAATTTGTAACTTTGCAATGTCTGGTGTCTTGATGTTTTACCAGGAGTACACTAATCTTTCTCAGTCAGAGGATGTGTTTTTCACTGCTTTGTATCAAGGAGATCTTGTTTTCTTTTGCTCATATCTCTGCTATTCCCAGTGATCAGAGCTCTTTTATTTTCCCACTCTAGCTTACTGTTTATACTAAGAAAACACAACACACTTCAGTATTAAGCATTACTGGCTATTCAAAGTACTAAAGGATAATTTTGCTCTAACAAATATATTTTAAAATTTGAGCCTTTATAAAGAGTATAATTTAGTTGTTTGAAGTTTTCTTTGCCTCTGTAGATGTAGATATGTGGTCTATATGCTAATTTCCTCACTGGGATTGGTGCCATGCTTGTAGCATCCTTTCTGTTCACAATCTGATCTGTAAATCCCTTCCTTCCTCACCAGTCTCCAGAGGTATTTGGTCATCTTGACTGCAATCACAGATGCTGCTTTGAATTTCTAAATGCTGTTCATTTTGGACCTCTGAAAAGTAGAGAAAGTACTAACCTTTCACAAATAAAGAATTCCCAAATGAAAGAGGGAGAGGAAAATCCTTAAAGCAGAAATAGTTATCCTCTTTCATTTTCAGCTTCTCTTTATCTTGGTAGTTTTCTGTTAAAAGATTAGGGCTTTTTGTAACTTGAGCAGTATCTGCTCTTCAAGGGAAACATCCCATCGCTGGTTAGGAGTCTGCCTCCTGAGTAGTACAAGGGTCTGGGAACACTGCAGCTGCTCACTGATGGTGTTGGTCAAAAGATACAAGAGCCCTGTGCTTTTCAGGGATGAAGGGGTTGGTGTGATGGTTTAGGAGTTACCTGCCCCCCCCCCCACAAATGAATTCACCTAGACTAGACTCAGCTATGTGGAAGTTAAGGAATTAAGCTTTATATTCACAGCTTAGTACAATATACAAGCAGATATTCACAACATATTGCAAATATTTACAACTATATATAGAAATATACAAGTTAAAAGTAATACAGAAACACAATACCCATCCCAGAAACCAGAGCCCCCAGGAGGGGCTCCCAACCACTCTCTCACCTTCTTTCCACCCCACTCTTATCCGAGAATCTGCCTACGTGCAATGTGAGTTGGAAAGATTGGCAAAGGGGGATAGAAGCAGAATGATTAGTTGGGTTACACAGATCCAGCTAGAAACCAGGGAGACACAGACACTGAAAGACTCTGACTGTGTTATCTATGTTTATGTCCTTGTTTTTATACATCTCAGCAAACCTATGAGTGAAGTAGACATCACCATTGTTTTCACAGCTTATAATCTAAATTCTCTTGTTAAAATATTGCAATTAGCCTCAAGCCCTCACAGTTGGTGAATTTGCTGGAAGTACTTTGGGCTGCTCCTTTCTACTGTATCTCAAAAAGTCCTGTGATATTTGCAAAAGCAAATATTTTGCATACCTGAGAGAAGAAGGCTCTGATAGATTTGATGAATCAGCAGTCATCATTGGATTGATACCAGCAAAGGGTTTGATTTGGTTAGCCACAGCCTGTGCCCATGAAAATGAGAGGAACCTGTGCCAACTCATCTTACAAAAGAAGGGCAAAGTTATGTTCTTTGTTGAGCTTTTCTGGGAATGGCTAACCATTCCTTCCACAAGGACACCATGGTGTGCCTGTCAAGTCTAGGCAGTTTATTTGTGTTTAACGGGGAGGAATGCATCCAAGCCTTCTTGCAGCACAAAGGGATCTTCGAGCACTTCTGAGCAGCAGGGAGTTGCTAGGACCACTCTAAATGTCAGCTCTGCAACAAAAAGTATTCATGTGGCAAGGAACAGGGTGTACCTGTACAGAAAAGCTGGAGGACAGTACAGAGGAAGGGTGTCTTACCTTTTACAAGGAGCTAGGACTTCTTTTCTCTGCCATGCTGGTCTCATCTTTTAACTTGTGCCACAACTGAAGTGATGCAAGTGACTCACAGATTTATTAGAAATTTTTATAAACCCCCTCTCTAGAGGATATAAATGATGAATTCTACATTGTTCTTGGAGATAGCATTAGCCAGACAATTTGGTGCCATTAAACCAGAAAAGATGAGCTGATCTTTCTGCTTCATCTCATGGTATCAGGCTACCAGAGAGCAAGGAGCTCCTATGATATAAAGGAAATTCGTACTGGATGATGCAAGGTTTCCAGAAATACATAATTTACCTCTCTGCAGTTTGGGGTTCTAAAGGGTGGAAGAGAACCAAGGGTCTTCCTTGCTGCCGCTACAGTGGTGTTATTCAAAAACTCCAGTGTAAAGGGTGTCTTTGCTGAAATCTAAGTTCTTCCCACCTCTCCCTGGGTCTCAAAATCTATTGTGCAAAATTTGGCTAAACTTCAAGATGGCTTGCCCCTGTCTGTCCTTGGAGAGTGTATTGATTGTGCTCTGCCACAGAGAGGAGTCGGAGAGGATGTGCCAATCCAATGTTGCTGCAGCAGGACTTTTGCACTGAAGCATACTCTTTTCTCTTTAAAAAGTCTCTAGAGACTAAACAGCTGGGAACTTTAAACTAGATGTGTTTTGGGGGTTTATGATTAATGTCATGTGCTGTAAGTGATGGACTGAGCTGAAGAGAAAAGAGTTTATAGCAAAGCTGCTTATTTTTTTTTTTTTCTCTCCAGTGCTGGAATCCTCTTCCTGTCTGTTTTAGCATCTTGAGCAGAGTATCTGTTGCAATCCTCAGTGTCCCAGTAACACAGTCTGTTGTTTCTACCAATACAACACATTGAGCTGTGTCTGGCAAATGCTGCTTGCAACTTGGTCCTTCCTCTTCCCACATGCCATCTGCTTTTTTTTTTTTTTTTTTTTTTTTTCTTTCCACTATTTTTCACTCTTCCACATTCACTGGAATTGAAAGTCTCTCCTCATCTGTCTATATGAACAGCTGTTTTGATGTGTGGATTTAGTGCTTCCACTGAACCAGATATAGGCTTTATGTTGATAGCTGATCGCTGCTGTGCCTAATGTTTAAATAAGTGAGAAAAAAGGATGTCAGGATATTTTAAGAGATCAGCCCTTCCCCCTCCGCCCTTTGTAAAAGACAGACACAGCCTCTCATTGTTTCTATCTATTGCTTCGTTACGGGCTCCATTCATTTTACGAACAACACAGCTGCTGACCAGTGTTGGGAGGGGAAAAAAAATAAAAAAGGGAAAGCTTCTGATTGCAATTGCCAAACAGTTCAATGCTTGTTCCCTGCAACTCAGCGCGGATCGTTTGCACACCCAGCAACCTCCTGGGGACTGCAGGAAAATTATTATTTGGCTGTAATTAAAGGACACTTCCTTACCCCAAACACCCTGCGTATCTGTGGTACTGGTGGCTCTTGTATGTGCATCACACACTGAATGCAGATATCACTAAGCATCTCTAGAAGAGAACAAGGGTTGAGAAGGGGGATAGTGATCAGCTCTTCATTTCCAAGCAGCACCACCACAGTGAGCTGTATCCCGCAGCAGAGCTGGGAAAAAATATCCTTGTGTGACCCACCACTCTCTGCAATTGCTTATGGCTGAAGTGGATTATGTTATTCAGGTCAAGGTCAGTGCGGGAAGGGGCCTGGGGGAGGGACAAGCTGTTTGCTGGGTAGTCACACTGGGGGAAGGCTAGGGCAGCTTCAAGTGAAGCATTCATGAGTGACAGCACTTGGGAAAGAGGAAGAGTGGCCACCAGCTTTGCAGGTCTTGGCTCTGTGCACATATGTGTGTGTGCACACGTGTGTCTGTACACATGTGTGTGCAGATCTCCACGAATCTCAGCACCCTGCATGCAACAGGGAAGATGGAGTCGCTGAGCTGTTGTTTCTCCCCACCTGGCAGACCTGACATCAGCATAGAGCATGGCCAACATGCTTACAGATCTTGGAGAGTCTGCTCCGAGCAAAGGTGCCAGCCAGTGCCTTGCATACTGGTGAGATGTAGACAGTCAGATGCCTTTGCCATACCTAAGGTCTACACTTGTGTCTCCCCTGCTAGGAAATTGTCATTTATGGACAGGCTCCAATGTGTTTTCCTTTATTTTTGGTGATAACCAGGGATTTAAAAAAAAAAGTCTTAGTTTTCTACCATCTGCTGCTCACGTAGTCTTGGGGCAGGGGAAAGCCTACCAAAATAAAGCCTAGCTCAAGGTAAGCCCTTCATTTGGAAAGTGCAAATATTTAGGAGGTGATGGGTTTCCCAGACCAAATGCAATAGATGAGAAAACAGCCAGGAAATCCTTCATGCAAGACCGTGTGCTTGGCAGCTGCCACATGTGCAAGCAGAAGACCCAGAAGGCAGAAGGGATTTCTAATGCCTGTAGAGGCAGCAGGGGAATGTGGGACCCTTGCTGAAAACTATTGGCAAAGGCACAGCTGTTTGGAAAATGCTTATGATAGCAAAGGGTTTTCATGCCCAGGGAAAAACAAAAACAATTTTTTTTTTTAAATCCCACAAACAAGAAAACAACAAAACATCAACAAAAAAAATACAAACAGGCAAAAAAAGGGCACCAAACACCAAGCAACCAATCAACCAAAACACAAAACAAAACATCAACAAAAGAATAAAAAGCCAAACAACACAAACCCAAAACACACTATGAGGAGTCTGAGAAGTGGATGCTTTCGTGTTTGATGTCTCAATAGCCAACAAGCCCAACACAGATCCATTACTGTTCTGGACTTGGAGGCCACTCCAAATGTTTAAGTTCCTACTCATGCAGGTAATGTACTTTAAGCTGGAAGGCAAACTTGATTTGTGGGAAAACTCTACAAGTATCCCTTTCTAGAATTAAATGGTAGAATCCTTACTGGGATCAGCTCTGAGGGTATGTAAACACAAGGATATAGAATAATAATTACGTAATTAAAAATGCTTTTCCCTATGTCTTTAATAACTTTGTTTGAACAATTTCTGGCTGTATATCTGTTGCAAACTCATTACTCCTGCAGCCTCAAGAGAGAGCTGATAAAGAAGCCATGCTGGTTGAAAAACACACTCCATTTTGCTCAGACTCAAATCAGCAAGAGTACTGGGGGAAAAATAATCAAGAGAAACGTAAATCCAGATACAGACCTCCAAAAAGGGACACTAGTTGAGGAGCACCTGGCTTTCCCAAGCTGCCAAAATATTCACACTGAAGGAATTGTAAAGGAATATCTTTTTTATTCCACATTACTGGCTCTTTATTTTTATTTTTGCATCCTCCATTTGAGGACTTTGTCACAGATCTCAAGTGCACACCTGGACAGCAACCATGTGAGGATATTGGAAAAGGAAAAGAAATGTGAGTGGCAAACATGTTTCACCTTATTTTGGTTATCTAAGCTCCTAAACAAGGTGTCAATCATAAATCCATCCATCATTTACCACTTCTGAGGTTATTTAATATCTTTAAACCTTAGTTGCATCATGCTGCCTATGAAACCTCTTCATGATGCTATATGAACATGTAATAGTCATTAAATAGCCGGAGTAACTTGGAGTAGTAATGCCAAAACAATCTGTTTTTTCCCATTATTCTTTGATATATTTCAACATACGAAGCCGACAGAAATGGCTCTGTAGGACTGTTTGAACAGGGAAGTCACCCTTTGAAAAGTTATGTGTATGGATATGTGCCTGCAGTTACCAAAGCCACTGTCTCCATCGGTTTAATAAACTACATGTCTTAGAAATCCTAAAAAAAAAAAAAAAAAAAAAGGAACACAAAAATATCATAGTTTAGTTAACAAGGTGACACTGTTTCTGAACATTGTGGTCTTCCTGGGCTGTTGTTTGGTTTGGAGAAGAGGAGGCTCCCAGGTGACCTTATTGTAGCCTTCCAGTATCTTTAGGGGGCCTACAAAAAAACTGGGGAGGGACTTTTTAGGATATCTGGTAGTGACAGGACTAGGGAGAAGGGGCAAAGCTGGAGGTGGGGAGATTCAGATTGGACATGAGGAGGAAATTCTTCACCATGACTGTGGCTAGGCCCTGGAACAGGTTGCCCAGGGGCTGGTTGGGGCCACATCCCTGGAGGTGTTTGCAGCCGTGCTGGATGAGGCCCTGTCCAGCCTAACTTAGGGTAGGGTGTCCCTGGGCATGTCAGGGGGCTTGGAACTAGATGATCCTTGTGGTCCCTTCCAACGATGACTGATTCTATGATTCTATGATTACATTACATACACACAGTGCAACCCTAGTGGACATATCAAAAATAAAGGAACTGCATTCCACTCTGTTTCCAGTTGCACACACACTGAGACGCTGTTTTAAATTCTAGTCAATGTTCCATGCAAAGGTGTCTTGGTAAGTTACGTGCTTGTTTCTTCAGTGTATGCATAACCTATTTTCTGGGGCTCCCAAACAAGTCCGTTTGAGTCATCAAACCTTCTCTGGTAAGGTTTCTGCAGAAGGCTAATAGATATGGATATTGGAGCTAGCAGGAGTCTTGCCGTTTGTATCGGCATGAGCTGACCCTCAGAATCTCATCCTGCATCCTTGTTTCGGCCTATAAAGACAACTGGATGATTGTCATGAGTAGGATTATCTCGGATTAGCCTGAATTGCAAAACAGTCACTCTCATACTTTCTCAAATCTCTCCCTGGACCGAAGAGGTCTAGCACTAGCTTGGGTCCTGGTATCTCAGTTATTATTATTGTTGCTTTCTTGGATGATGGTACCACTTTCAGGTCCCAGCAGAGAATTGGTCCCATTGTGTGAGGCACTGTATAAATGTATAGTGAGCATCAGTTCCTGCTGGAGGAGTGATTGCCCTCAAAGGAGGTAATGTACATTAGGGCCATGTTGTTCTGGCTCTGAGGAACTGAGGAGAAGTGAAGCAAACAGCTGGATACATGAAAGCCTTTGAGGATCTAGATCCTTGATGTATTTAAACTGTAGGCACAAAAGTACTTTTGTAAGGATACATGATATGCCCAAGCACACAGGGAGCCAGAGAACTGAATCTGAAGGCTGGTCTATTGCCTTAGTCCTAGGGCTAATCTTCTTAACATCCGTTAAACAAAAGATCTGTAATGCATTGCAAAATGCAAGTCATGTTCACAGGCTACAATGTGTTGCCAGACAGTCAAGCAGTTGTCCTGTACAAGCAGCAGAGCTAATGAGACTTGGTTTCCTATATATATGTGTCAAACATCCTCACAAAACTCCTTTAGAGTAGTGTAATGAGCACTATTCCCCATCCATGATGCCTTCATCTCTCCTTCCATTGTGGCTATTTGTTTCCAACTGGCACATTTGCTCAAAATGCCCTAATGCTGCTCTTGTAGCTGGGCCATGCTGCAGATGTGTTGGATGTCCAGCCAATGGATGGGTGTGGTAGGAGCAATGTGGTGAGACTCTTCCCTGTCCTGCTGGTTTATTTCAGTTTTTATTTCAGGAATTGCAATGTTTCTAAGATTGCTACTCTTATGACTACTTTGCCTGGCATTTCCCACAAAATGACTGACTGACAGACAGACAAAAGGACAGTACGATTGCATACGCCTTGTTCCCATAGGAAACTAGGCTAGAAACAGAACCAGCTTGGGTGCGTCGGGTGAGATCTGTAGTTTCCAGGTGTTCACTTCACTAAAAACTGACCCCGCACTGGACCTGTTGGCCATGCGTTTGCTTACAATAGCTTCTTTTATCTCTCAGTGAAAGCTGCCCCCTGCAGCAGTTGATTGCGGTGGTTACAGTATTAGCTAATTGAAAAGCAAAGCAAGCCTATTAAGTGCCACTGTTTAGGGGAGGTCTTCTAATCCTGTTTACTTGTTTCCTTATGTGTACATGTAAGGCAGAGTAAGACTGACTATACATATAAATACACATTACATATGCACTTCATTTTTTGCACCACAGGAACATGTATAAGTAAACACCAACATAAATATATATATGAATGGGCATGTTCATATGCAGTTTTCTATATAATTTTATATGCAATATTACATAAGGGCATATATGTATATAATATTGTATAATGCATAAATGTATATAATACTCTATATACAGGCATGCACACATATATGTGTGCATTTATTACTACATATGGCTATACATCTATGTATATACACAAATGTATATATGACATTTTAAAATGAGCAAGATCTAGAACACAGGGTTCCAACTCATAGCTAAGGGATGTGATTGAAGAAGAGGTCCTAGCACAGCTTATCTACTGAGCACCACAAAAAAAAAAAATTCCTTTTTTGGAAAACTTTGCCAACTTCTTGGCTAAGACCTTGCTTTCATATATTTCCATAGCTGGTTTTTTTTTTTTTTTAACCAGGTGATGAAGGTCAAAATGCAGCATGTTTAGTCTTGCAAATGTTAACCTTCTAATTGGGTAGAAGTTAAATATATGAGATGGGACCTCTCCTGTCACATCTCCCAGGCCAAAAGCACTCATAAAGCCTAATCTTGCAAACTGCCAGCATCCTCAGGTTCCTTATAACTAGTAGGGAAAACCAGGGAAGGCCCTTGGCACCTGCACTGGAACATGCAGACAAGGATTACCCTTCTTTTTTATTTTTTTTTCCCTTATTTTTTCCCACTGGGAATTTCATGGATGTTTAAAAAAAAAAAAATTAAAAATTGAATTAAGGAATTACTCAGCTCTGTGGAAAATTTATGGGTCAAATCCTTGTATACAAATAAAGACGCTATTGAAGTTAACAGCTTTTGAAGATACACAGCATTTTTTCCTAGAGGTTTTTACACAGTGATTATATTATTTTTGTCCTGCTTACAAGAAGCTTTCATATATCATAGCCAGAAAGATTTATGTCTCCTGGGAACTAACCTAACTTCCTCTGATGTCTCAAGATGAAGACAGACAACTTGCCAGCTGCAACTGAAGCTGATTCAAGTGACTGATACAAAACAGTTGCATGATCTGAAGTTCAGCCCTGTATGTTGGTCCAGTCTCCAGGCTGTGCATCACTCACCAGTTCTGCTGTGCCGCCAGAGATTTTTGAAGTAGATACTAGTTTCCCACACAGAAACACATTTCTTCTCTCCCAGGTGAAACAACAGCAGATGTGCTGTGGAGTATGGGTACTGTACTAACAATTTGTTGGAGGAAAAAAATGGCTCCATCATGTTTCAGTGATGACAAATTTATTTCTTGGAAAGGTAATGAGATTTTTTTTTCCCCTTCTCTTAGTTGACATTGACATGGCTACTTCTGCAGAAAATGTTTACACTGATGTTTACTCTAAGTAGCAGCCCAGTTGCAACTAAAGCAACAGAAGCTGTTGTCTTCTTTTGCATCCATTCATCCAGAGAGTTAATGGGAAGCCTAATACCTACATTCTCGTTTAGCATGTCTCCTTTCCTCAGTCATGTAAAGCAAAGGTATATGTCACTGGAAAGGTGGCAGAAGGATGCAGGACCTGCGTGCTGGTAAAAGCAACAGGTGGAGGTGGTGGTCCTAAGGCACAGACCATACCATTCCTATGTGAATAAACAGGCATATGAGATATTGCCCTCAATCTTTCATCTGCCCCTCTGTGTTTGATCCTTCAGGACTGCAGAGCTACCATAATCTATGGATAAGATGATCTAGCCTGAAAATACCATAGAATCATAGAATGCTTTAGGTTGGAAGGGACCTCAAAGATCATCCAGTTCCAACCCCCCATCACAGGCAGGGACACCTCCCACTAGAACAGGTCACTCAAGGTCCCATCCAGCCTGGCCTTGAACACCTCCAGGGAGGGAGCAGCCACAGCCTCACAGCTGTATGGGCTGCATGTGAACACTGTCGGCTCATGTTGAGCTTCTCATCCACCCAGACCCCCAGGTCCTTTCCCTCAGAGCTGCTCTCCGGCCACTCACCATCCAGCCTGGATTTGTGCTTGGGATTGCACTGAACCAGGTGCAGGACCTTGCACTTGGCCTTGTTGAATTTCATGAGGTTGGCCTGGGCCCATCTCTCCAGCCTGTCCAGGTCCCTCTGGATGGATCCCTGCCCTCCAGCAAGTCAACTGTGCCACACAGCTTGGTGTCATCTGCAAACTTGCTGAGGGTGCACTCGATTCCTCTGTCCATGTCACTGACAAAGATGTTAAACAGCACTGGTCCCAGCACTGACCCCTGAGGGATGCCACTTGTCACTGGTCTCCAGGTGGACATCGTGCCCTTGATCACCACTCTCTGTGTGTGACCATCCAGCCAATTCCTATATGAGCCTGGGATGGCTGTTTCAGATTCAGAGCATTCAGGCTGTTCAAGATCAGAGCAAGCAAAGAAACTCTGAAAATGTCCCTGGCACAAGAGAATGAGGTGAGGCCAAGGACAGCAGGAGCCAGCCTAGTGTGATGGGAGATGGACTCATTACAAAGATATTACAGGAGCAATCCCCTTCTCCCTACACTTTTCTCATGAACTTCAGTATGGGGTAGGACATGACTGAAAATGACAGGAGAGTTTAGGACTGATCTCAAGTGTGGCAGAGACAAGAGTCCAGTCCTGAAAGTCATCAGCAATTGAAGTGTAACGTTGAAAATAAAACAACCATATATGCCCATGATAATTTTCCAGGCTATAACACATTATTAAATAAATGACAGTAATGATGCCTGAATCTCATGTCTAAGCTACTGACAGCCTCAGTTTTTGCTGTGACACTAGTGTGTTCTTCTTTCCTTGGGCCAGTTAAAATACTGGCCTAATAAGCAGCGGTGTCAACAGGACTGTCATTTAAGTCCTGGAATCTGAGCATGGAAGAATTCCTGGATGTAGCTAATAGATGGAGGATTGTTAGAATTGAAAATCCTGCTCGTTCAAGGCATCTTCAAAAGCAGTGTGGCAAAACAAGGAGATTTAACATCTTAACTCAGGAAAACAAACAAACCACAAACAAACAAACAAAAAGACAAAAAAATTTTAAAACCCACCAAAACTGTACATTTGCAATGGATGAAGATTCTCCTTTTATTTTAAAGCCTCTGTAAAATCAGAGCAATGGGTCAATTCCAGCATTCAGCCAATTTAATTAGCGATTTCAGAGTAATCATGGTAATGAGCCAAGTCGGCAAAAATGTCATTGGGGTTCTTGCAGTTCAGGTTGCAAAAACATGCATTGATCCACATGATTTTCCAGGAAAACTCAGTTCCATCTGGGCACTGAAATCTCACTTCAATAGTCTTGGACTTGTATGGTGTACAACACCTGTTGTCTGTGCAGACACCACAATACTTAGGTCTATAAGGACTTTTGCTCACACATCCTGAGATGGTGTAGTTCGCTGGTTCATTGGCCCTGTAGACAGCCAGGCACTTCTTCCCAGGCTAAATCAGAGAAGAACAGGAAAAAAATGAATGGTTAATACTGATTGATGACACAAGCAGGACATACAAGCTGCCTTTCTGATATCTAAAAAGTTTTGAAGCCATAATTAAGAGTTTCACAATCCTGATCCAGAGGATGTGACAGATGTACACCTTAAGACAGATAAAAGCTGTTAGTAGGATACTTGCAAAATATGGTTCATAGTCACGAGTTCATAGTTCATAGTCATGGACCATTACTTTTCTGCTAGCTAAGTCACAGTTCTGTCCAAACCAGTAGCAAGCACAGCTGACTTGGCTCACCTTTCCTTACAAGGACCTTTTGGCTGGAACTAAAGCCCTCAAGGGAAGATTTTCATACCAGCAAGCAGAAGGGCAGGGAAAACTCTGCAGCACAGTAAATCCATGTAGAAATACACATGACAGCCCTCAGCGGCCTGAATGCTGCCAAGGGTTGCCCCCACATCCAGGCAGAGCTGAAGGCATGCATGAAGAAAGAGTCCCCACCTTAATGTGTTTGGTTATATCCACCTCGCAGGGCCGCATGTTGCACAGGCGGCTTTCCTTCAGCAGCCGGCACTGGTCGTTGTCATTGGAAATCCTGCTGGAGATCCCTAGCCCACAGGTCTTTGAGCAGGGACTCCAGGATGAGGTGTGAACAATGCAGTTCTTCTGCCAGGCTTCATCCTCTCCCTCGTAGGCTGCAGAGACCAGATTAACCCCACGTTATTCAGATGGGGCAGCTTTCCATATTAAACACTTTCTCCCCAGCTCATTACACATTCAGGCCACTAGCTCAAGTAATTAAATCACAGCAAAGTGGCTCAGCATTCCTGTGAACCTCCTCATCCCACCCCCTTTGCTGCTGACCTACTTGTGTCAGACCCTCCAGTGTTGTGAGTGTTTGGGGCCAGGGTTCATTTCTTTATTTCCCTTCAGAGCCTTGCACAAGGGGGCTCTTGTCTGGGCCCCCCAGGTGCTGCCACAATGCAAACACTTAATTACAGAAGCCTGCGCCAGCCGGTGCAGAAAAGGGATGAGATCTGATCTCACCATGAAGGTTTATTTCTTAGCCCATTCAATTGATTGCCTGTAGCATAAAGCAGTCAACAGTCTTTGCTGGAAGGCTGAAGGGCTTGGGAAGCAGCCACAGCCTTTCACTGGGAGGAAGAGCAGCTTGAATAGCTCTCAGGGAGATCAGCAGCCACTTGAAGAAAGTGTGGGCTCTGTTTTGAAAGCAGCCAACAACCCCAGTTCAGGTTCCTTCACAGTCTTGGCCAAAAACCCCACTGGTCTGCAACTTGCAGAACATCCCAAAGGCACAACTCTAACAGAAACCCTGCCACACTGAACTTGTGCACTACAATATTTATTATCATATTAATTAGTGTATTAAATGTAATAAACATTAGTCTCACTTCTATAAGAAAATTCCAGGCAAGCAGAGCTGTGTCATGCCCATTTCGGAACACAGGCTAAGGAAGACATAAGACAAACTTCAGTCTCAGTTGTTTTTGATTTGGGTCTGCTTCACAGTTCAAAGCTACCAGGATCAGACATGAGGACTAAACTCTGCCAAGTTAACCCATAAGATGGAGGCTTTATTTTGTGTAATATTAATACAGATCAAGGACTGGAGAAATATCCCTTACCCATAAGGAAAAAAAAGTCCTGGTTTGCAACAAACATCCAATGCCTCTTTCAGCTCTACTTTTGTGATACAATCTAAAATATTGAGCTAATGTAGCTAACACTACAGCGCAGAGTGTTAAAATTTTAAACTTAAGACATACAGCAATGTGAGCCCTTCTTAAGCATTTAGGACTGTTCTTAAGCATTTAGGACCACATTTGAGTCAAATGGTACCACCTCTGTGCTCTGGGCTATATGATCTTCTCTTTGAATGTGAGTGTGAAGAGAGAAGACGCTTTATGTGATACATAAAGAAGGTAGTTCAATTGTATCACCAGTCCAGGACTGCTAAAAAGCTATGGTAAAACAAAGACAATGTAGCCTAATTGGCAGTGAGCTTTGACCACAGTAACTGTTTTCACGCTCTTATGTAAGTTTGGAACTAAGATACAGAGGCTTTAACATCATGCTAGCAGTGCAATATAACCCAGACAGAAAAACTCGGAGCCAGATTAACCTAAGTCCATTCTGTTTTCCACAGGGCTCAGACTGAAAAAGAAAATGGTAAAGTTAAAAGGACTTGTGACATCTTCCAAGTGTCAACAGATGTGTGCTTCAAAAGGGCTTTGTCACGCAAGAATGCTTGATGAATCTCATATTGCTGCTAAGAAGTTCAAGCACGGTGCTGGTGTTTGCACATCCTGCCCTTCACTATGTGTTGCGTAGGAGCCTCTGTGGCTGGATCACACAGGCACCTGCAAGCTCTAGCTTGATGACACTTCGGCTGTAATGTCTGAATTCAGGTGCCCCATGGCAAAGGAGAGGTCCACCTCATTCCCACTATACCTGCAGAGGAGATGTGGCGTGGAGATGTCTTCCTGATTTTCTTGGAGTCGTCACAAACCCACTGCTCACAGCACTTCCCTGCCACCTTAATCAGCTTTGGGTTTGGGCACCAGACAAGAGGAGGACGTGAGTTTGTGCACATGGGAATACAGCCCACGGCCCCATTAATGCATGTGCAGTTGTATTTGCAGTTGGGCTGAAATGTGTCCCCGTTGTTATATCTGACTCCATTGAGGACACATCCTACACCAACAACCTCTGAAAGGAAAGAAAAAGAAAGACAGGCAGAGCACCATTAAAATAAAGCTTCCAGCAAACAGTACTAATGTGTTTCTTCACCAAGCTGCTCCCTGGGCTAACGAAAACAATGCAGAGATGCAGCAGGTCTGAGGGGCAATGTGTCCTGTCTGATGCTGAGCCAAATGTGGTCACACCTTGTAGAAAGGGTTTTCACTCTGAATTACAACAGAAATGAGAATCTTTTAATTACTGGAAAATAAAAAAAGTTTTATCCATGAATGCTCAATTTAAAAAAAACAAAAAACATTCCATGACATGCTGTTAAATGCTATTAGAAGTTGGAACAATCAAAGTAATAATCATAGATATTGAGCAAAATTTGAGGTTTTCAGAGACATGTGAGAGGACTACAAATAGCTGCAATCATGAAGCAGCTCTTCACAACATCTCTATCCATCTGGATCAGGAGGGGGAGGACAGTCAAGGCAGGAAAAGAGCACCTAAAATGGCACTGGGTTTCCCTATATAGGCAACTATATTCCATCCAGTCGTCTCAGAACAGTTGTCAACAGAACAGTTGTCTCAGAAAATTGAGTGGCACATTTTAAAGCCATAAAAATTAGTATCTGATATATACTTTTAAATAAAATATTGAAAAACTCAAGCATTTTGATTGCCCATGAGCAGGAACCACATTTTTTCCATAAGTAGTTACTTGCTGGTCTGGCGTTTTGGGTTGTTTTTTGGGTTTGGGTGAGGTGTTTTTTTTTTCATTTGTTTTGGTTTTTTTGTTCGTTTTTTGTTTGTTTGGGTTTTGGGTTTGGTTTTGGGAAGCAGGGTGGTGGTGGTGGGTTGGTTGTTTGGGATTTTTATGATCCTAAAATTATGAAGAGTTATTTGGAACCAGTGGCAGAAATCTCCTAATGGGAAATTCAAAGGAGTTTCTTGTTTGGTCACATGGAGGCAGTGCATATGCACTGAAGAGGTTGCATAAATTTTAAGTCTGGTCAGAAATGGAGATGCAATGTGGCTGCTTCAGGGCCAACACAAATTGAAAATCCTGCCAAGGCTTCCTATTTTTAGAATGGTCTGAGTGAAAACGTCAACATCAAATCCCTTCTTCTGAAAGTTTTTGGAATTGGAAGCACATATCCAGACCATGCTCAGCTCCAATTTTGACAACGCTTCAGCTTGTGTTGAAGAGACATCACTCAGTGTTGGAGCCAGAGCTGGGAAGTCAGTTAAACTTCTAGATGTGCACATAGATTATGAGAACATCCCCAAACATAGACAAAGGGGCTGTTGAACACCTTAATGCAGACTTTACATCTACATTAGCAAATGTAGGAGCATATCCTTGTTCCTGACCACTCATGCACAATGCCAGCCTCATCATATGGGCATGTGCTCAGCAATATGCTGCCTTTGCTTCAGTGCAGAGAAAAGCCGACAACAAGAGAGCTGTAGTGATTCCCAGGCAGGTTCCTATCCAATGTCCTGATGGCCAGGTCCTGGGACATACCTCAATATGTCAATCTAGATTCAGTCAGAATTTATCACAATTTCACCCTGTTCCCTATCCCATCAGCAGTTCTTAGCTCTTTCAGGATCTTTATTTTCCACAAGTGATATAATTTCTCTAGTACTACACATACTGGATTCTCTAAACTCAGCTGTTGGCATCCGTCTGCAAAGTAAATTTCTCACAGCAGTTAGTCCCCAGGCAACACCCAGAACTGGAGTCTCGCTTGCCTCTGCTCACCTTGTGGGCAAGGCAGTAGCTGGCATACTCAGAGGGGAGTGATGCAGCCAGTATGTAACCTGGTGCACAAGAAAGAATATGTCAGCAGATCATGTTGTATGCATTTAACTCAATACTGAAAGGGGAAGACCACAGCTTTCTATAGCAGCCAAAGACAAGCCACTTCAGAACTGTGGAAAGATCTACTTCTCATGCCCCTCAGCTGTGCACACCACAATGCTCATCACCGTGTAGCCATAAATGTCACATAATAGGGATGTGAAAGTGCAGATTGGGAATCCTTCCAGATCTCACGGGGGAAGCCACGGATCAATCTTCCTACATCACTGTGCTGTTGCCACAGGCAAGCTGAATGTCTATGATGAGAAGGCTAAAAAATAATAGTGTTTTTTTTTTTTAATCATCCAACTAAGAAAGCAGGTATTTAAATAAATAAATATCAAGTAAAACGGTAGTCATTGAAGAGACACAGAAAGGCTGAGACAGCTTTGATACAACACCCAATTTGTTTTTTTCCCTCAACACAGGGCCAGTGGTAACAATGTCATTCTTGACAGACATTTGCCTAACCTGCTTTCACAGATTGCTCATGAATGCTTCAAACAATACATTTGAAAGATCTCATAGCCACTTTTCTTTACCTTGGATCTTTTCTAATCCGAAAATCACTGTTCAAGCTTATAGCTCATTGTTCATACCTTCTCTTGTTGTTACTTTGTCATATCCTATAAAAATCTAGTTAGAATGCACTTTTGACACACCTTTTTTTTTGTTGCTGTGGCTGATCTAGTGCAAAGCCAAAGTAATTTCTTACTACACATCGTATCCTTCTTCTTCAGAGGAACAGCAACCCTTAGTATAATTTCCATGAGTAATTGTCAGCTATACTCCTTATACACACCTCTTTTGAAGCTTCTTCTGATTTTCTAAATTTATTGAAGTCTACTGTTTGCAATCTTTCCTCCTTCTGTTATTTTTTAACTCATCTTACAGTCATCACTTCTCCATGTGTCTTTCTAGTTTTACATTTTCCATTAGTGCCTCACTCGTGGTTAGGTTTCAGCCTAGAACGCCCTCTCTCTAAATTGATTTTTCCTGGTTCTGATTATAAAGCCATAACCAACAAATTCTAATAACTTGCTAAGCAGTAAGAATTCTTTCTGATCAGGTGTCTGATCAGGTATCTTTTAATCATTCCCAGAGTAATGATTTTAAATCATTTACGAGCAGACTTGTTCTGAATCTCAGAACAAGTGAATATATCCTTGGCACAAAAAGCACTACAGCATTTCTTCTTCCTCTTCTTCTTGAATAAAAATATTGCTGTCACATGAATCATCCCACCAAAAGTTTGTTATGAGAGGCAGGAGGAAAGTCTTCTGCTTCATGGCAGCCAGTGTGAATAAAACTATTGGAGGGGCTGGAGAGGTGGGTCCAGGCCAACCTCATGAAATTCAACAAGGCTGAGTGTAAGGTCCTGCACCTGTGTCAGTGCAATCCCAAGCACAAATAGAGGCTGGGTGGCAAGTGATTGGAGAGCAGCCCTGAGGAAAAGGACCTGGGCGTCTGGGTTGACAAAAAGCTCAGCATGAGCCAACAGTGTGCACATGCAGCCCAGACAGCAACCATGTCCTGGGCTACATCAAGAGCAGTGTGGCCAGCAGGGCAAGGGAGGTGATTCTCCCCCTTTACTCTGCTCTCGTCAGACCCCACCTGGAGTACTGTGTGCAGTTCTGGAGCCCCCAACACAAGAAGGACATGGAACTGTTGGAGAGAGTCCAGAGGAGGGCCACAAAGATGATCAGAGGGCTGGAGCACCTCTGCTATGAGGACAGGCTGAGAGAGTTGGGGCTTTTCAGCCTGGAGAAGAGATGGTTTAGAGAAAACCTTCTAGTAGCCTTCCAAAATCTGAAGGGGGCCTACAGGAGGTCTGGGGAGGGACTATTCACAAGGTCTTGTAATGACAGGACAAAGGTAATGGGTTTGAACTGGAAGAGGGGAGATTTAAACTGGATATTAGGAGAAAGTTCTTTACAGTGAGGTTGGTGAGACACTGGAACGGGCTGCCCAGGGAGGTTGTGGCTGCTCCCTCCCTGGAGATGTTCAAGGCCAGGTTGGATGAGGCCTTGAGCAACCTGTTCTAGTGGGAGGTGTCCCTGCCTATGGCATGGAATTGGATGATCTTTGGGGTCCTTTCCAACCTAAACCATTCTATGATTCTATGATTGAAGATCAGACCTCAATTCATCACCAAGAAACTTTGCTAGGAGGTGACTCATCCCTGACCCTCTTGACAGAATACCACATCCTATCCTTCCTAGGGTTTCATTACCAGGAATAATCAGAACAATCTCCTTACTATCATGGTTTTCATGTAGACACCCACATTGCTTGTCTTTAAAGCCAGCTGCATATTTATCCTTCCTTCATCCCCACTCCATTACAGCACCTCTTCCTGTTATATGGGATACAGAATCATCTACTTGCAAATCTGAAGACCTTCAAATATCACTTTCCCCTCATTCTTGGCTGCAGCCAACTCAAAGGGAAAGAATGCAGATGCCATTTCTCATCCAGCCAGCTGTCTTGAGAATGAAGGCAGTTACAAAGAAATGGAAGCTGATGGAGAGGTCGCTGAGCATATAGCCAGGAATCTGATGAGATAAATGTCAACCATTGCTCAGACTGAGGGAAGCTGCCAGTGTTTATCTAAGTCAAAAATATATATGTACGTCACTTACGTGCACATACTCCTATTTCGTACCTAGGTCTGTCTCCGCTGTAGTCACAGTACAAGCCCCTGTGGAAGTCACAGGTGTCGGCCTCAGTGCAGCTTTCTCCACGCTGCTTGGCACAGGTCTTGCAGCAGTCGCAGCCATCTGTGACCAGGCTGACGCCTACCGAGCACAGAGGTGGGGACCTGGGACACTGGCATGGCCACTTACAGTACTGAGTCCGTGTGTAGGCCTCTGTCGTGGCAGGGATGGTGGCGGTCATGGTGGTGGAGGTCTGGGCAGTGGCCTGCAAAAGACAAAACACTGCTTGGAGAGCGTTCCAGAGGAAAGTTTCTGGTGATTACAGTTAAAATCCACCCAGGACTAAAGAGACTGCAAGGAAAACAAACAATAAATATAAAAGAGCCATGGAAAGGGAGCAGTCGCTGCTCTCTTGTAAACCTCTTTAGATCCCAGCCAGTGGCAAATGCTCTGCAGCTTGGGCCAGCACTTAAAGTGTTGCCTGCTGGTACTCAGCCTTTCTTAGGACAACTGCACTCTAAACACAGGTATCTCTCTGTGCAGGTGGGAACACGTCAAAACCCCTCCAATACTTGAGAAGAAAGTATGACATGTCCAGTCCATGTCACTCTGTGATGTTTGGCTCTGGAAGAGGATTGTACCAGCCCATTGCTGTTGTACTTGTTGATTGCTAGATATCTGAAATGTCTCTTGGTGGCTCAAAGTTCCCTGCACTTCAGACCACCAAGGAAGACAAAGGCCATCAGGTTGCAGTGTGAAAGCACATGCACCCCTGTTTGGCCTTATATTCCTCAAGCTTATTCATATTTGTGTGGGTCTTGCAACCAAATTACAGGATCCCAGAAATTCATGAGAGGATCAGGAGCAGGTCTGTGAGCTTATCACCCTTGCAAACACTCAGTCTTGAATCTCCATGTTGCGAGAGCAGCCCGAAACCTATAGGCTTAGCATGCCACCATGGACCTCCAGAAGGTACCTTGGCCATTTCCTTTCTTCTTGCAATACCATTAGTACCACAAGAACTACCACCTTACTATGCCCTAGACCTTTGACCTGAATAGAGATGAGGTTAGAGAAAGGAACAGATAACCTTTGAAACCAAGAAGTGTCTAGCTGGCTGTGAACATTGTGATGCACATGTTCACACATCTCTGTTTGAAAAAACGTTTTGCTTGTTTCCATTCCTATAACAGAACTCACACGGAGCTCAGCTCTCTGGCAGAATTCAATTCCTAAGTGATGTGGCTGTAATATTTTAAGAAAATTGAAAAAAATAATATTGTTCTTAAAAGTGTCATGTGCTTAGAATCATAGAATCTGTCAGGGTTGGAAGGGACCACAAGGATCATCTAGTTCCAATCTCCCTGACATGGGCAGGGACACTCTAGTCTAGATTAGGCTGGACAGAGCCTCATCCAGCCTGGCTGCAAACACCACCAGGGATGGGGCCCCAACCACCTCCCTGGGCAACCTGTTCCAGGGCCTCACCACTCTCATGGTGAAGAACTTCCTCCTCACATCCACTCTGAATCTCTCCACCTCCAGCTTTGCCCCATTCCCTCTAGTTCTGTCACTACCTGATAGCCTAAACAGTCCCTCCCCAGCTTTTCTGTAGGTCCCCTTCAGATAATGGAAGGCCACAGTAAGGTCACCTGGGAGCCTCCTCTTCTCCAGACTGAACAGCCCCAACTCTTTCAGTCTGTCCTCATAGCAGAGGTGCTCCAGCCCTCTGATCATCTTCATGGCCCTTCTCTGCTTCCTCTAAGCAGCCACCTTTATCCATCCTTTGAAGTGTCCAGACTACCATATTCAGTAGAAATGCTTTCTGTGAATCCTAAATTAGTTTTAAGGTTCTTAGGTCTGTCTGTGATGGGTCTTCCAGGTTTCACACTATAATTCCTGTGATGTTGCCCTTGCCCACAGTAATCTGACATTTCTGATATTTCTGTGGTAATTTTCCACCTATGCCTTTTGACATAGGTGCTTAGAGTCACTGTAGGACCTGTAAGTCAGATGAGTGTAAGTGAAGCTTCATAATGTAAGCATTTTTCTCATTAGCTATGTACAAATGTTTGCCAGCATGGTGAGCAAGGAAGGAAAATTTTCATGGGGAGGATACTGCCAAGTTTCCATTTCCTGATCTCCATTTCCTTGGCAAAAAAAAAAAGGAAAAACAATTGACCACCCTGTAAATCAATTTAAAATCTCATTATCAGATAAAAAATATGATCCAGGTATATCAGAGTAGAAAGTGGATTTCATTTAACACAGTGATGCACAGGTCACTATTACTGAGATAATGAAGTGCCAGGGTACCAGCAAAACCTATAGAGAGCAGAGGTTCATTGCCTTCATTGCGCTCACCAGTCCCTGAAGAGCAAATTCTGGATCATATTTTAACACCAGCTATGTTTCTGGTGCAGGAAGGAAGCAAATCAGCTCAGTGACAAAGCAAAGGTGTATTTTCTGCCAGGATCACTGCACAGGAAAACTGAGCTGCACATGAGGATCAGTCATGGCACAGTACCTCATGCACAGCTATAAAAAGGGTTACTTACAGGCTATCACCAGCCACAAACATTACCCTGCTTGAGCACGTGTGGTCAGGAAGCCTTTTCTGGTGACAAGATGTGAGATGCAAAGAATAAGTGTGTAACCCTACAAAGTTCAGTCAAGAAAAGTCAAAGTCTAGAAGTGACTAAAATAATCTATCCATTCCTGGCTACCTTGTACTGTGTTTTGTTCTCTTTACAGTTTCAGATGTCTCAAATAAAAGACTCTCCATCACCTTTACATTAAGAAATTGTCTGAATCCAATGTTTTGTGAGGAAAAGTGTTCCCAGCAACTGTGGTCCCATAGCCAATGAGTTATTCATCAGGATACCTCTGCAAAGCCTTTTTACTGTCTTACACAGCTTCTTTGTTAACACACTCAGATTTTATTAAAATACATTTTTAAACCTCCTACTACTGTATTTGAAAGTGTATATAAGTATCTTTGTAGTTAGTTACCCTGTATTTAGAACACTGAATTGTTAACACATTGATAATCACTGCCAAATAGGCAATGTGTTTGCTCTGGTCACAATTCCCAATTCCATTAGGGCCCCTTCACAAACTCTTTTCCTTAAAGTTGTCTTTAAATCACCTTTAAAGCCATGTTTAAACTAAAACATACCAAAGTAATTTACTCCCACTTTAAGGCTCCTTGATGTTGCCAAAGTTGTTAACAGAGGAACATTGAAATGGGTGCAAAGCCTTGGGCTTTTAAGAGCAGTATTTTTCATTCCAATCACAATAATTTGAGTAGGTGCAATAATCTGTCACTTGAGAAGAGAGGCCTCTTCAAGTGCAATAAACCTATTTACTTTGTTGCTGATCATTAAAAAAATAAAAGTGCTTAATGGTCAAATCCAGATACATGGACAAAAGTCATGCAGCTATCTAAAGAGCTCAGTGCCTTAACCCAACCCTGTAAGTAAATCCCCTCACAATCCCACGTTGCTATTGTCAAAGTGAGCAAGCAAACAGCTCCTACCATGTGTAGATATAAAAGTGTGAATCAATGCACGTAGCAGAGAGGAATCCTGCTAGCTCTACAGTTTAAGTTAATGTTTGAAGGGCTGAGGTTGAATTCTTGTAAATGATTGGGTGGCTGGGAGCCATCTGGGGCCTTGTGATAGACAGGAATTAAGAGCCCTTTGTCTAGGTCTAAAGCCCGAGATGGCCAAGGAAGATTTTCAAGTGTCCTTATAGTGACTAGTTATAGTTCTTGGAGTATGGGCTTAAATGTCCAGTGGTAGGCTTAGAGAGGACATTTAGTGTGGATGCTATGCCTCACCTATTTTACAAAAAGGGAAGGCAAGCAGGGATGGAAGAAGCATTATGTCCTAGGCTCCATTGCTACCCAGCCTTTGGAAACTACATTGGGTTCTAGTGTCCACTAGAACTGCACAACCTATACAGCTTCTAGGCCCTTCTCCTTTGCCTCTAAGTTCCTCAGACCTTTGCTATGGGAGAAGCACTTTTTCCAGTTTTATAAGATTCTTGACTTTTCCATGGTCAGTTGACATCACTGGATTATCTCAATTCCTTTGGAAAATTCATCCAGTCCTATTACTTAAATATCCCAGAACATTCTGATACATATATAGACTTCCTTATTAATAGGTATAGGGGTTAAGACATCATGAATAACACTTTATAATTACTACAACAAAACCAGCTTATTTCTTTGCTACAACAGGAAATCACACTGCGAAAGTCTTCATCAATGGCCATCCTTAACTAGAAAAAAAAAGAATGCAAACAAACAACAAAAAAACCCCTCAAGTAAATTAAGGTTTCAGGAATCATGTCTTTAGGGTGTAGAAGAGTGATAGTTTTGTTCTTGCAGCCCAGGAAGCCAACCAGATCCTTGACTGCATCAGGAGAATTGTGGCCAGCAAGTCAAGGCAGATGATTCTCCCCCTCTATTCCACTCTGGTGAGACCCCACCTGGAGTATCGCATCTAGTTCTGGAGCCCCTATTACAAATGGGATGTGGACATGTTGAAGCGTGGCCAGAGAAGGGCCACAAGTATGATCAGAGGGTTGGAGCACCTCTCCTATGAGGACAGACTGAAAGAGTTCGGGCTGTTCAGTCTGGAGAAGAGGAGGCTCCCAGGTGACCTTATTGTGGCCTTCTAGTATCTGAAGGGGACCTACAGAACATTTGGGGAAGGACATTTTAGTCTATCAGCTAGTGACAGAACTAGAGGGAATGTGGCTGGAAGTGGGGAGATTCAGGCTGGACATGAGGAGGAAGTTCTTCACCATGAGAGTGGTGAGACCCAGGAATGGGTTGCCCAGGGAGGTGGTTGGGGCCCCATCCCTGGAGATGCTTAAGGCCAGGCTGGATGAGGCTCTGTCCAACCTAATCTAGACTAGAGTGTCCCTGCCCATGTCAGGGGTGTTAGAAATAGAGGATCCTTGTGGTCCTTTCCAACCCTGACTGATTCTATGGTTCTATGATTCTGTGGTTCTAAATTCAAAATTAAAATGTAGATAACACCAAAAAGAACAGTGGCAAGGATTTGGCAAGTTTCTTTTAAAATGTCAGAAAGACAAAAGAATGTGCCTGCTGGGAAACTAATTTTTTCAAATACTGGTAGTTACTTTGTACAATTACTCTTCAATCTTGGAGTCTGTAGATTTGTTATATTGGATGCCACCACAAGTTATTAATGAGCTCTAATTTTGCTACTTTTGGATGTACAAGCCAAATCTCATTAAATCAATTTGAAGCCTTTCTCACCCTGCCATGGCTGATAGCTCTCCATTAAAGTTGCTCCTGATTTATGCTTGGCAAGCTGCAAAATTTCTTTTTTTTTTTGCATCTACAAAGAATTGCATTTCGCTAGCAACAATTCCCAGCTAATTTCTATGTGAGAAGAGAAGAGATGAGAAGAGAAGAGAAGAGAAGAGAAGAGAAGAGAAGAGAAGAGAAGAGAAGAGAAGAGAAGAGAAGAGAAGAGAAGAGAAGAGAAGAGAAGGAGAAAAAAAAAAATTGTTCACTGCCTGCCATGGCCACAAACTCAGTATTTTTAGCAACTGTGAGTTTTGCTATGCAAGCCTTAAAGATATGAAACGGACAGAAGCATTTCAGCAGCACGTTCTGCCTATTGGCAAAGTATATTTTCAATTTGTTGAGAAAATGATGCAATTAAGTTTGTTTTAGTTTTGATAACTGGAAAGACAAAGCTACGTATACAGTCAAAACTGTAAGCCAGACAGATATATAGCAGCACTTCTACATAACGCATGATGAAATCTCAAGACTTGTTTTTAGCAGCAAAGCCCTACGTGCACTGCAATATATTCCTCTGCTTCTGGTTTTTTACAGGTGTTTAAAAATAAATTAATCAGTATTGATTTTGCTGTTTCAGTGCTGCACCATCTGACTGCTGAAGTGTTTTCTTTCAAGTGTTTTCCTCATTATGAGAAAGTAGGGAAAAGCTATCCACACTCCTCTGGCTGTTGGCAGATCTGGGCAAATAGTTCTGAGAAGTTGGTGGATAGAAATCTGCAAAAGCAGTAGTAGCTTATCACCTCCTGCTGTTTTCCCACTGGTGGTAATTTGCTCTAAAACAAAGATCTTTGAGCTCACTTTCAGCTGCATAAGCTGTATTTTACAGGTCACATGCCATTGGTGGACTTCTTTTAATTTCCCACAGTAGAATGTATTAAAAGACGTATTTTTAACCTACATTTCTGATATTGCCTTTCTGAGCAAAAGCCAGATGTCATTGATGGAGGGATGCGTCATGATCTGGATTATCCCCCGCTCTCTATCTCTGACACAGTTGCAAGAGAAAGCAGTCAGTGAAGAAATATTTATTAAAATGTCCTCCTTGCTACTATGTGATCACATCAGATGATTTTCAGACTGACCCAAACCAGTGGGAGTTCCCATACCGAGGCCTGACAGCATCAGCCTGCCATTGTTTAGAAATATCTCCAGATTTTGCAGTTTGGCTGCCCTAAACAAGGACATCGATGTGAAAAACACAACTTTAAGCAGATGCCGAGGGGCTACTCATTCGTACTCGCTGCCAGGCGACACATCTGCTTTCTCCTGGTTCCACCTACTGGCTGAACTATTTAGCTAGCACAAGCAGAAATGCCTGTAGAGCCAACTCCCACACCACGTACCGCTTTAAATGCTCACATTAACCGAAACTAATTTAAAAGGCATAGAGGAGACGCACGTCTGCATTCACAGAGTTGCAAATATCCTGATATTAACCCGAGATAGGACATTTCTCACAGGGAACACAGTGTTTGGAGCTTAACAAAGGAAAACTAAGTACGAACGACCTGTTGTGTAAAGCCACATATGCCCTTCCACTCCTCATATGCATCTCTGGGAAGGCATTGAGATTGCTTAGCTTCATCCCAGAGCAGGCAGAGGTTAACAACTCATAATGCATGTCAGAGATCGGCACATTAGCAATGAATAATAGGACTGGCTCACATCAGTGGGCTTAAAACAGGCCCTCAAGGTAGAAGTTTATTTTCTTACTCTTGCTCAGTTGGATCTTCTAAGCTGAATATTGCTCAATATTTGCATTTTTATTACATCCAAAACAGACAAGTAGATGAAGTCAGCTCTTACAGCAAGTTCAGCAGATCCCAAAGCCCCATGGATGTTCATAATATATCACAAGGTAATTATAGTGACAAATGAGATAGCATCAAGACAGAGATATAAGTCCATCTACAGGTCATGAAACATAAGAGAAAAACATGATTATTTAGGGCTCAGCTTCCCCAGAGGACACATGAGCATCTAGATGCCTCACTGAAATTGATCCCAGACAAGAAATCTCCAGAACATATTGCAAAATAACAGATCATGAACCCAGAAAATAGAAGACTGTTTTATAGATATCAGATGCCAGATGGATTTATTCTTGCTGTACGCTGTAGGCTGAGCAGAAACAAATGTTCTGCATGAAGCATAACATTCAATAGCCTAAGAAAATAAAATATCCACAGTAAGTCAACCATTATTATTTATGTTGATCTATAAGTGATGAATAATCAGCTTCCCATAAATTTATTTTGGGAAACATATCTGTGGGAAGAATGCAAGCACATGTTTGGAGCAGTCTCTTCTAAGTTTAGACAATTGCAGAGTACAGATTACATATATTCACCTCTGCCAAAATATTGTATATACTGGCAAACTCAGTACAGCCTAACATTTTCTTCATATTTTTCCCATGGAGTGTTCATAGCGAAAGAACCTCCCTATTAGAAAACAATTTGGTGCTTCATAAATGTTGTCCCAGTTACAGTAGCACTGGCTCAGAGCAGGGTGACCTAAAAATGTTTGGACATCATTAACAAAATGACAGTGCCACCACACACTCCACTAACTGGGATATTAAACTGCATAGTTCCTGTGGTCTAAGAACATTTTGATGTCTTGTGCTACACATGTTCAGTTTGTGCAGCTAATGAGCTCATCCGGTGAAACTGACTTAAAAAGTAACAGCGAACATTTGGAGGAGCAAAAAGAAAAGTCTCCAGAAAGGGCAAGCGGAGAGCCTTCAGTCTTAAGAAAGTGGAAAGGGTACTTGGGCCACCCAAGGCCACAGGGTTGTGAATCATCCTAAAACTGTACAGGACAGGATGATGACATATGAGCCACAAGTTGGGCAGCAAGAGCAGTGTCACAGTTCTAGCTCTCAGACAAGAGCAAACTGTTTTGGCAGAGGTTTTACTTTTCAATTAGTCATGATCCACAATCATTTATCTCTTACTTTTCAGTTATGGCCTTGAAAGCAACAGGAAGAAGCTTTCTGTCCTATTACTCCCTTGTGAATACTCCATCCCAAGCTGGGCAAAAGAAGTCAAGTAAGCAAAATTAAGAAGCTCCACTTACTCATTTCTTTGCTTCAGTCACAAGTACAGCACAGATTTAATGGAGATTTTCAAAGTAATTTTAATTTTCCTGATTCTTGTAATTAAAATAGGAATCTTCGTTTTCAGGTATTGTGTTTCTATCCTGCTGCAGAGCATTTTGACTTAAAAGAATTTTTCCTTTTAAAATGTCACTGTTATTTATTTTTTTTAATCTGAAATGTTTGCTTGACTGGCACACTCACAGAGCTGATGATGAATTGAGAAAGTTACTTATCCTTATTTCCTTTAAACAGTAATTTTCTTCCCATGTCAAGTTCCCACTGCTATTTCCCCCTGCCTTGCCTTTCTTAACTCATCACATTATTTTCCAACTGCCAGAGTGTTTTCCTTCTTAAACTCAGTTCTAAAGGCTACTCACTTGAGAGTATTCAATAGTTTGTTTAGAAAGAGCATGGAAGAGAATCTGGTCTTAGTGAGGTTTCAGTAGTTCAATTCACTTTGTAGACAGCAATCTTGAACTGTCACTTTAAATGAGATACTAGGAAATTGGCAGTCCAGAGGATGGCAACCAAGATGGCTAGAGGCATAAAGGTCACAATCCAGGACAAGATGCTGAGGGAGCTGAACTTGGGTAGTTTTGGAAAAAGGTTAAAGGGTGGTCTAGTATCAGTTCACTCTTCTTGGTGGCAGCGGAGAGTAAATTCATGAGCAGCAGCTACAGAATAGATTTGAGAGGTTTAACCTCAACACCAGGATGGCAACTTCTTCACTAGAAGAGTGGGGCAGTAAGGGGGCAAGTCACCCAGGGAGGTTCTGAGTTCTCCATCCTCAGCTGTTGAATTAAAGACCTGCAGGGGGCATTGACAGTTTCTGGCAGCTTGTGAATGCCAAAACCACACGTGGAATATGCCCATAAATCAAAATGACCAAGAAAACCTCTTCCTCAGTTCAGTTCAGTCCTGCACTGTACAACCTAAAGTCTGGTTGTGGCATAGAGAAATAAAAGATAATATTTTTTTGTTAAACGATGCATTAAGTGCAGACAAAATAATTCTGGTTTTCAAGTGCATCCCTTTTCATATCATGAGCACAGACAGAAATGTTACTTGGCAGCTAATTATTATTATATCTGATAATAGGAAACCTACCAGGAGTCAGTGTTTGTAGCTGGAAGATTTCAAGAAAATAGAAGGAAAATAAAAAATGCTGCTACTGATACTTTAATGGCCCCTTTGGAACACATGGCATGCATGGCTTCATCTGAAAAGATATAACTGACATATAATGCAGTGTTGTATCATTATATCAAAGCCACCTCAAGACTCTCAATGAAAGATGAGCAGTAAGACTTAAATAAGTCTTATTTAAGTAAGGTTAAATAAAAAACAGATGGAGCCTACAACTTGTCTGAATAAAGAGCAATATTTCCAGGTAAAGAGTCCCATTATGAAAGGACATTTCTGCACCAACCATGGGGTATTTTGGTAACTGTAGCTTATAGTATTGTATGTGATCTGTTTGACAGAGAATGCAGATGAATCACATACAGGTCAGTAGCACACTTAGGGCCAGCTGAAGATGTCAGACTTTTTCATACTCTGGGAGGTCCTGAAGCTAATTCAGGACCCATTTTGAAATGTTATGTGTTATCTTACACTTTGACAGAGAAAATCAGATTTAAAAGTGTCTTATAACATCTGAAGTGAGTCAGCTCTGCATCTGCAGAGAAATCAGTAAAAAGACATTTGTGCATCTGAAGCAAAGGCTCCACTGCTCATCTGATCTGGGTATAGCCTGGACATACTTCTGTGAGGGTGCAGCCTTTCTTCACAGAATTATGGAATCCAAGCATTCAGTCAGAATCTTACTAGTGTCTGAGGCTGTTTCTAGAAAACCAAGTCAGGAAACCACTGAAACCCAGAATGAGAGAGTGGTATCATCAGACTGAATCTGACACTGAGCAGTGGAAAAGAATAATGTAATACTGCAGTTCTAAGTACTGGCAATGCCAAACCCCATCTATGTAATCGCTGTATTGTGCTTGCACATAGGTCTCCACCACTCTGCATGGTCCGTCTTAGCTCTCCACTGTGCTCTCGGCTTTCGTGTTCCACTACAGAGACAGTCTGAGGGTGTGGGGACAGCGTTTCGCTTCAGCAATGAGGATGTGGAGCTATCAATGTTGTCCTTTTCTTTCTCCTGGACTGAAACACTTAGTCTGCCAAAGCAGACCTGCAGCATATAGAGTTCACAAATGATGAGAGGATATTAGAGGAGATCTTTTGGGTCAGCATAGGAAAAAATTGTTACCAGGAAGGAAAGGGGAAGAACTTGCAGAATTCACCACTAGGTAAAATCTCTCTTGATCAAGTACCATTCAAATCAGGCAGATTGGCATCAAGAGACTGAGAGAAGGATGTGACAGGCAGAACCTTCCTCAGAGCCTCTAGAAACCACACTGATCCTTGTTCAACATATATAATAATATCACTGTACTAGGAGGCCCTGCCATACTTCCACATCTAAATGGTGAAAAAAATCAGCTGTCACCATGAGATCCCCTGAGAATAAAAACTAATTCATTTCTAAAGATCACAGATAAATGCTTCTTGCACTGAACTTTCCACACCCAGAAACATCTGTGCAAGCATCTGCCAAATCATTGGTGACCACAACATGCAGATAGAAAGGAGTACACAACATACCAGACTGTGGAAATCAAGTTCCCACAACTGGTACACATGACATGGAGCTGCTGTTAATGGCATGGCAAATACAGAGAGTTTAGTTTTCCATACTAAGCCTACAGCACTGTAAAGGGACCTTAACCTCTGTATATGAAAACCAGACTATCTTCTTTAAAATCTCAGCATTGTTAGGTAAGTGGTTTTGATCACACTAATTTGGACAGATGTATAGAAGAGATGGCAAGAGCTGCACCCTTCCTTGTTCGCAACTGTTCCACCTCAAACACGAGGGGCAACTTCTTTACTGTAAGGATGATGGAGCACTGGAACAGGCTCCCCAGAGAGGCTGTGGAGTATCCTTTTCTGAAGACTTTCAAGGCCTGTCTGGATGTGTTCCTCTGTGATCTGTGCTAGATTGTATGGTCCTGCTCCGGCATGGGGGTTGGACTTGATGATCTTCTTGGGTCGCTTCCAACCCCTGACATCCTGTGATCTTGTGAACTGTGCAGAATGTACAAAAGCTGCCTAGAGAAAACTCAAGGACATAAAGGAAATATTTATGCTAGTAAGAACTTACTGAGCTATGAACAGTAGTATTTAGATTAGGGAAGAGGTTGGACTGATGTCCTGAACAAGCATCAGGCATGTGGAATCTCTGAAAACAAGACTGTAGGGGTGTGAAGATACAGAGGAAGCAAATGAGAGTTGTTATCACACTGAGGGTGCACAGCTAAAAAGATACAGTCAGGAGACAAGCTGCATAACCTCCCTGCAACATAAAATCACTTGAAATTATTAAGGAGTGTGAGGAGTGAACCACTAACATGAAAATAACCAGAATGCCCATGTTATCACAAAGACGAAAAAGAAGCTGAACACCTTCTATCTTATAGAATCATAGAATGATTTAGGTTGGAAGTGACCTCAAAGATCATCTAGTTCCAACCCTTTCACTTTCACTTAGAACAGGTTGCTCAAGGCCTCATCCAACCTAGCCTTGAACATGTGCAAGGAGGAAGCATCCACAACCTGGGCAACCTGTTCCAGTGTTTCACCAACCTCACTGTAAAGAACTTCTTCCTAATGTCTAATTTAAATCTCCACTCTGCTAGTTTAGACCCATTACCCCTCATCCTGTCATTACAAGACCTTGTAAATAGCCCCTCCCCAGCCTTCTTGTAGGTCCCCTTCAGATACTGGAAGGTGACTACAAGGTCTCCTCAAAAACCTCACTTCTCCAGGCTGAAGAGCCCCAGCTCTCGTAGCATCTTCTCCCCCTTCAAATTCTGCAGGCATCTCATCACATCAGCAGTGGACAGCAATAGAGTCATGGCCTAAGATACTTTCAAAAGTAAAATCTTCTGTCATCACTATTATGAAAGTCTCTGGTGTCTCTTTTAAAATCCTAGACAATATTTCCATCACATTTCTCTGAGTGCTAATAAACTGATTCATATAAATAGAAGCACATCCAAATAATCTACTTCAGGCTGAGTCATCTGAGGGAAAATATAAAATGATGCACAGAGCAGAGCAGATGCTGCTTTAAATCACTTCCTCTAGGACTTGAAATATTGCATTCTCTTGGGCCACATTAATCTTCCTAATCTGTTTTCTTCCTAAAGCTGATACCAAGCTTTTAACCATATCGCAGGCTACTAGTGCCAAGCAGCTTCCTCTTAAGATCCTCCCAACAGATTTAATTAAGCGTTGTGTCACTGCGACACTGAAGTCCTTTGCAACTTGAGGAGCAAGCAACAGAATAAGCACACACTTCTGAGCATTTTGTTCTTCTAACTCAGAAAGCAAAAATCCACAGGACTAGAACACATACGAATCCTAAAGAATTTTGCACAAAATTAGTATATTCAGTAGAAATGTAGCTGAAACTCTGAATGAGTCCAGAACATGCCTGGAAGAGACTCTGCCCATGTACACAAAGTATATGGCAAACCAGAACATGGTAATCCATAAACTAGAGAAATGATGAATTATTGGAAGTTTATATCAGAAGTTAACATGAAATCATCACAAATGACCTTGAGAAATTTTTGCTGAGATCATTTAGCAGAAGTGTGATGATTAGCTCGAGGCCTCCTTTTCCCAAGCTTTGCTGAGCTTATCTATCCCAAATCCCTGGAAGAAGCAGTAATTTATTAGCTCAACACATGAAGCAGAGACATTACTTGCCAAAACTTATACAAAGCTCCTTCACACAGATGATGCTGGAGATCTTGAAGGCTACAGCTTTAAGGATGGAAGAAACCAGTAAGCAAACCTGGAATTTGTTAGCTTTTGTATATTACAGTCACAGTCAAGACCCTGAAGTAAATTGAAGTACAGGGTTTGCAATTAGAAAGCAGGATGCTGTAAACTGACTAGCTACTCATCAGATACATCAGGTCTAGGACACTTGTTCTGAGTTTTTTATGATGTGTTAAGAGAGACAGCCTTATATTTTGGTATTTTTATCTCCACACCAGTAGCAGAAAGGTTTCACTCAGGATGCCACAGCCAAATGCAGCCAAGTCCCCACCAATAGGTGTGATACAATCAACGTCATCAATTAAATCACCACAAAACATCAGAATTAAGCCAGACACAGATGTAATGAAGATTTTCTACTGGTATGAAGGGCTGAAATACTCTTGGTAGGTAATCTATCTCAGATGAAGTTCAGCAGACACTTCCTTATCTCATGCAATAAAGAATCTGTTTACAGAATTTTAGTACATAGGTCTGCTGATGCCACTGCCAGAGGATTTACTGATTGAATTTTAATTACTGTGAATTAATCTTAGAAGGTATAATTACTTTCTCCTCCACAA
Source organism: Psilopogon haemacephalus (assembly GCA_013396835.1). NCBI lineage: Eukaryota > Metazoa > Chordata > Aves > Piciformes > Megalaimidae > Psilopogon > Psilopogon haemacephalus. The sequence continues at coordinate 544,603 of VWZI01008858.1, read as the reverse complement.
ATACACCACCAGAAATCAGAGGCTGCAAAAGGAGCAAAGTGTTTTTGCCAAAAGCAAGAGGAAATCCTGTTCTTTTTGAATAAAATGTTAAACCACAACAGGATGTGAACTGTGTGGGGATGTGCAATTAAAAAAGAAAAAGAAAAAGAAAAACAAAACACAAAACCCCAAAACAAAAACAAACAAACAAAAAAACCCAAACCCAGGCCTGTTACAGACAGAGAAAAGAGGGGAAATTTGCTCTAAGGAGAGAAATCAGTGATGTTGAAGCAATAGTACTGCAAGATTTGAAGGGTTAAGCTGTGTGCTTCTGAGCCATCCGTAGGAAATACATCTGGAGTCAGAAGTGCAATTTTTAAACTTGTCCTTTTCTCCCCGAAATCTATCAAGGAGATTATCAGTTGAGATTTAATTAAAGGAAAAAAAATAAAAAAAAAGAAGCCCTTGACCATGCAAGTTCTGCAGCAACAAAGTACAGAGAGGTGAGGGAGCAGCCTTCACTGTATTGGCTGCTGGATGGCCCTTATTGGTAGTTGCATCCACTTTCCAGACCATCATAAAGAAATAAGTGTATTTAAGGTTCAAGAAGATCTCAAATTATGGGAATTTACTGGCTTGAGGATGATTGCCAGGCCCTAAGGTGGAGCTGAGCCAGAAGTAGCCAAATAGCTCCATCTCTCAACATACACTCCCACACTTTGCCAGGTCTCCTATTCTTCTTGGCTGAAGAACTTTATGAAGTTATAATTTTGATTTCCCATTTCTCCATTTCTTCATCTGAGTGTACAGTCTCAGAGGAGTGCCCCGGTCTCCTTGGCTTCAACTTGAATGCAAACACTAAGTAGAGAAAAATAAAGAGATATTTGAATACTGGTGTGGGTCTGGTTTGAGGTTACTTACCCTAAGAAAGCAGCTGCAATGTAACACACAAAGGCTTTTCTTTCCCCCCACTCTGTTTGTGTTACAGAAACTATCTGTTGATGTACTGTGTAAGCCAGGGACAATGTCGATTGTCTGAAACATGTCTAGCTCATCAGAACAATAGAAAAAAATAAGACCAGGAAATGCATTTGGTTTTACCAGAAGGTGAGGAAAAAAAGGTGAATTTTGCTTCTGATATGGCACTTGGCATATTCTTCCTACTTAGTCTCTTTTACTGTGAAAAACAAAACACAGAAACGTGAGCAAGAAAGCCTTTTACAGAGACTGATTCAAAATGATAAGGAGCTTTTTTCTTCCAAGCACACTCGTTTTGTAAGCCAATAACCAATAATTTCAAGGCTGCTACAAACTGTGCTGTGTTTGAGGGGAGCTTAGGGCTGACTTCTGAGGACCAGGGTCTCATACCCCATATTCACAGAGCCCACAACCATTAGCTCCCCAAAACAGAAGGGAAGATACATTGTCTTCTTGTTTTAGTAGCTTTTCAGAAGATAATTCCTGGGTTTTACATTAATTCTGGTTGGTTTTTTTTTTTGTTTTTTTTTCTCTTATTTTTAATCTTTAAGAGTGTTTTATATTCATATCCTGTGGGGTTTTTTTCAGGTGGTTATCTGATTCAGGGTAAATGTTGATCCACCATTTCATGCAGCAGACCATAGGTGCATCAAATAATCCACATAGGTAGCAGTTTGGCAAAAAAAAAAAAAAAAGAGCAAAAATTGTAGAGAGTGTCCATCACTTGAACTTTAGTACCAGTAAAAGGAAATAAGATTACTACAAAATATTACGAGATTAAAAGATACAAAAAAAGCACTGAGGCTTTCCACAGGCAGAGGCTGAAAATCCAGGGCAGCTGCTGAGAGACAGCATGTGCATTTGTAACATTAAGATCATTCAGAATGACTACTACTGAGATTGGATGTGAGGAGGAAGTTTTTCACCATGAGAGTGGTGAGGCCTTGGAATGGGTTGCCCAGGGAGGTGGTGTGGGCCACTTCCCTGGAGGTGTTTAAGGCCAGGCTGGCTGAGGCTCTGTCCAGCCTAATCTAGGGTAGGGTGTCCCTGTCCATGGCAGGAGGGGTTGGAACTAGATGATCCTTGTGGTCCCTTCCAACCCTGACTGATTCTGTTGTTCTATGATGATTCTACTCACATACCTCGTCTAGATGTATGCAACATTAGCAAGAGGGAACAAAATAATTATTTTGTCTGAAACAGTGCTTCTTCAGCATTGAGCTGGGGTTTGTCAGGAAGTTCCCATCTGAGATCTCCTTTGCAGCTCCAAATTTAAGAGAAAGGTTTGTTTGTTTGCTTGTTTGTTTTGGTTGGTTGATTTGGTTTTTTGTTTTCTTCCTTGTTTTTTCCTTTTATTAAGATTTTGGCTACTTGATAACATTCTTTTAAAAAATCAACCTTGAATTTAGATTTTAAATATTCACCTTGGTGTTCTCTTACAGTTGTCATCGCCTTGTCTTGTCATGGACAGTTTCTCTATGTGTTGTCTGGATTTCCATGGAGTGCCATGTTTGAAATGCTCTGATCCTGATATAGAAGGGTTCCTTCTTTTGGTTGCTAGCTCATGTCTAAGAACATTTTTTTCCCTTTTCTTAAAATAAGCAGGGCATGGCTCAAAATATTTGGCCAGCAAGATTTGGATAAAATAATTTGTGTCATGTACAAGTACACATGGCCATTGCATTGCAACACAGTTTTGCAGCAGATGATTATCCATCTCCTACTTCGGAGTCCCATATGATGAGAAGGTGACCTGAGGGTGAGAAGGTCATTTAGGGTGGGGGTGTATGGACACAGAGTCACCCATCTAGGTTTAACTGCCTTGGGTAGCCTCACATTGTAGCTGCAGGAAATGGTGTGTCCTTGAGGCTGACTGGCTAACATGAGCTCCTTTCATTCACTCACTTTTTAGTTTCCTGTAACAGTAGCTGAGCAAAGTCTGAGGAGCCAGCAGGATCACAGGGAGAGACAGCCAAATGGAGCTTGGAAGAAAGACCATGCTTGTAAGTGTCCCATGCAAGGCTGCACAAATGGATTGATCCAAGTAACTTTTCTAAATTGCTCTTTTAGCTAGAACTGGCACAGGGCAGCAGATAGCCAAGTGATAACTGCATCATTTTCATGTGCTGCAGAAAAAGAGGAGGGGGGTGAACAGGAGGAACAGACTGTTCCTAAAGAGCTGGCACAGAAACAGCAAAATGAGCAAATTCAGACAAAGGGAAGTAGGATGGTCAGAAGAGTTTGGAGCCAGCTCTCAAGAAAGATTGAGGTTTGCACTGCAAATATTATTCCAGATACGCTTGGCGCTCAGACCCTGTTTCAATATACAAGAGAAAACCCCCAAAAGCATCTGCACCTTCCCCCCATCCCAGACAAAATCCGACACATTGCAAACGTGAAAGGAAGGGGGAAAGAGAGAGAGGTTGGTAGATTTTCCCTTGGACTTTACAAGACTTTGGGGACAAAAATCATTGCTTTCAAATTAAATGCAATGAAAACGACAAGTAAGGAAATGAAAACACCATCTGGCACAAATTCGTGAAGAAAAAAGAAAATCAGTGAAGCTATTAGTAGAGGAAAATTATGTATTGTGCTGGAGAATGAATATTGCTGCCCCTGAAGACAGCAGAAACAGAAATGATATTTAGGGCTTTGGTAAAACAATGCCAGAAAATGAACCTAAAATAACTGGTCCAAACATTGAATGTGAAGGCTGAAATAGTTGAAGGTATCAGCTCTCTGGATGGGAATGCACACACAGCACTTGCACAGGCAAGTAAAGCATGTCATGTTCTCCTTCTAGGAGGCAGTGCTCATGGTGTAAAGCAGCACCTTTTAGAAGGATGAAATTAGTGAATAACCCTCTTTTGATCTTTGGCCCAAGAGATGAAGTGGTTGTCCCAAAAGCAAGCAGGATGTCTGTGGCAGAGCCAAAAATAGCAGTTAGAGTTCTTGTTCCTGCTCTGTAACCACATCATGATCCTTCCTCCTACACACAGCTAATGAACTAAGATGTTTCGTTCTTACTGGATGTTAAAAAATTAAAAAATAAGTAGTTCCACTAAGCCAACTCTCAGATCCTGTCAGTTCAGCAAAGTCAGTTGCTTAGTCTTTTATCTGTCAACCATCACATGTACCTGGTGCCTGAAAAAGGGCAAGACTCTTTCACCTCTCCAGTACCTTCAAATCCAGCAAATCAGTGGTATCAGTATTTTATAACCTGATGCATCTGTGCAAAGCGATGAAGTTGGTCTTTCACTTTTTTTTTTTTTTTTTGCTTGCATGTGGCTATGATACCTGCTGGGGCCTAAGTATACATCAACCAGGTAATAAAATTTATCACTTCTGATTGAGAGACCTGATGACATCGTAAATAGTAAAAAATTTTTAAAAAAGAAATCAAAGGTCCACCACAACCCACTGACCCAGGGCTTGCACTGACCTTGCACTGAACTGCTTTGGCAGGTCACGAGAAAGTTGCTTGAACTTCAAGCTCTCCCAGAAAACATATCATGCAAATATGTGGTGCTTAGGTAGTTCCCCTCCCCACCCTCCCTTTGAAATAACCCAGCTGGAAGTAAATAAATGAAGCTTTATATTTACAGCTTTGCACAATATACAAGCAGATATTTACAATATATAACAGATATTTACAGATATATACAGTAAAAAGGTAACGCAGAAACACCACACCCCTCCCAGACCCTACCACTTTCCCCCCCTTCCCCAATTTTATCTCACCATCTGTTTCATGCTGCAGATAAGAGGAGGTAGATCGGCCAGGGGGATTAGCAGCAGGAAAGAAGTTAGTGAAATTATTCAGATCCAGCTACAAAAGGCAGGGACAAAGAACTATGCAAAAGCAGCCACAGCCCAAAGTGGTCTGACTTACCTATGTTTGGGTTACAACTCTTAAACAATTTTTCTCCTTTCTCAATAAAGCTATGACTGAAGTAGCATCACCAGTGTTTTCCTTTCTCAGCCTATAGTCTAATTCCTCATTCAAATCCTCCAGTTAGTTCAAACCAGCACAAAATACTACCACTTTCCATCCTAAACAACATCTCAGCCCTTTAACAGTTAATGCTGTTGTTTTCATACACAGAAGAGGATATCAGCTATACATTTTGTGTCCAGAAGGATCAAGATGAATTTCTTATTTTATATGTACTGACATTTTTGCTGTCTCTGAATAAATGGTGTTGGCTGCCTGTAGTCCACAGCAAGCCAAGCAAAAGCAATAGGAGCTGTGTACAGAGCCTGCACACAAGCATAGATTTGGTCTCTGAAGTGCAGAACACACGAGGGCAGTGTTGTTGCAAAAATGGCAAGGCTGTGGTGCTGCCCAGCAGCCCTTCACAGCACCTTGCTTCCTCTGAGCATCCTCCTGGGTCAAGTATACCCACAGACATGAGTTGTGCCAGAAAAAAAACATTGGTAACTGGGTGGGGAGGGAGGTGTTAAAAAATACATATCTGCACAGCTTCAGCCCTAGAAGCAGTTCCCCTAAGAAAGTTTCCCCTGTATTTTACAGGGTGAGCAATCAAAACAATGTCGACATCTTTATGGTCACAAAGTCACATGGGAATAAGGCAAATCAAATTATTTAAGTATTCATCTATATAATAGTGCAATCAGCTAGGATGCAGAAGTTTTAAAGGGATCTCAACTGTGCTGCTGTAATATCTATTTATTCCTCTAATCAGTACTCTAACTTCCCATATGATACTCTGAAAACCATTTAAGTATTGCTGGGAGTAGGAGAGAGAAACAGTTAAATACATGGTGCAAACAGCTCCTCGAGTGCAAACAGACTGCCTGTATGACATGTATGGAATAACTGAAGCAAAACATAAAAATATAAAGAGGATGTGGGCATATGAATGTGTGTATTACAGGCATGCATCTGTAAATCCCACAGAATTAAGCGTATTGTCTAAAAAAAGCAGAAACACCTTATCTGAGCCTGAAACCAGGTATTGCTCTACCACAAGCTCAGGAGTTCACCCACACCTGGGCAGCTTTGACAGGCAAGGAATTCACCAGCCTGTATGAGCACAGTTACACTACCTCTCTGGGGAACTCCAGTGTGCTGAGGAAGCACGGTACAGGTTTGAATGTAGAGTACGGAATAATAAGTCAAGTGACTCCCAAAAATCCACTACCTCACAGACATAAGCTCACAGCTCCTCTGACCCACATATATTTTTTTCAAATGTATTTTGAAAATGTATGCTTGGCACTCTAAAGAAAGGCTGAAAATGAATGATCTCCAAAAGTGGATTGCAGTGTTAAATAACAGGGATGTCATTGTATATTTAGCTACAGTAATTATAATACCTAGGGTCAAATGTAGAAGAAAAATACCAGAAAGAAGCTAACTACATTTGCCCACTTTCTCTTGTATGTCAGCCCACACACAGATGCTGTGGGTATGACCTACTCCTCCAAGACCAAGATCCAGGAGGAAATATTGCTTGTAAATAAATCACCTGCTAAACAGCCCAAGCTAGTTAATGGAAACTGGATACTTTCCTAATTATTTTCCCATCCTTGTTTTTTTTCCCCTCATAAATATGTAACTGAAAAGTTTTATAGTGTAATCCACTTGCAGATTCTCAGTATAAACTGCAATTTTTGTGGTTTGGTCCTTCCTTGCTAAACAGCTAAAATGACCCAGCTGTTACTCTAAACCCGGGAAATCAATTGCCTGCGGGCAGCCAAGTACATGTGCCAGCCACTTGGAGGAGCACTTAATTCCCCACATATGGATTTTGATGTCTCTGTCCTCTTATCAGCCCAGATAGAGTGGATTCTCTTTGTCACAGCATATATAAGCTCACATACAAATGTGAGTCATAGTCATCAAACAAATCAGGATTTTGGTGGATTTTAAAACCCTCAAAGGTGGATCCACAAGTCCAAGAAACACAGATGCAAACTGACATCTTGCACCACAAATATGAGAGTGTCAAGGCCACTGTTTACCCAGCATAGTAGCGACAATGACACCAGTATTTACAGCACAGTCAGAAGATGCTCAGAGATAGCAATGGCACCTTTTGGGGAAGTTAACAGTCCCTCTGCAGAGCCTTGCTTCATTAGTTGTCTGCATAGTGTAAGAAATCTGGCCCCTTTATGGAGTAAAACAATTTCCCCAGAGTCACTGCTTCAAATGATTATTGATGTCCAAAAAATGCAACAAATTTGGTTTCAGAGAAGCCATTCTCCTTTCTATTCTGTATAATGATCTTCCACTGGCCCAACGTATGTATATGGAAATGAGGAAACTTCAGCAGAAAGAAACAATCCCCACCGACCTTGCTATCTCTTGTTACTCTAAAAGCTTCAGTAAGAAAACACCAAAAATGAAGGCAGGATGATAGTATCAGAAGCTGGTAGAGCATGGAAAGGAATCAAAACTTTCCAATGACTCAGACAGTTTGAATTACATTCAAAAATTCTAGGAAGGAGGAAGTGCTACCACACACATGTAGCTAAAAATTGCTACCTTCTTTAAAAAAAATAAAATAAAAAAAATCAGTCCTTGAATCATCCAGAACAAATCCTATCAAAGTTCTGAAGCGTCTATGAGTTACACAGTTCTCGGTGTCACATACCAAGTTTTTTGTCAGGTACTTTACAAAAAGACTACTACTATTGACTTAATCATCTTCTTTCTATTATTTACAGGTACTACATATACTAGTTCCATGTTTCTAAATTAACTAACTCAGTCAGACTAAGCAGTTGCATGCCAGAGATGTAATAATAAAACAAACGCTTCATATCCACCTGGGAGGTTTTCAGTGGAGATGATTTCAGCATGTCAGGAAGGGAAAGGATGGGTTCATCTTAAGCCGAGTAAAAGCAGACAAAGCATTTCAGGTATTGTGAGTTCTGTTCATCTGAGTGTCAATGAGATGATGGACCAAGTGACCTTGTTATGCTAACCTATCACCAAGCATGAGATTTTTTTTTCTTATAATTCCTTTTGAATCTTCAATGCAAGTTCTTAGGAGAAGGCACATTTTCAGGGCTGGAATTGCTCCATGACAGTAAAGTCCAAACTGCACATCTGTCCAGCATCATCAGGATCCAGGTGACTCACAACCCTCCATGGATGATGCATGAGCCCACAATTATTTCATAAATAATATGCCTTTCAGGCTCATAACACACCACATTGGAGTTCATGACACTTAGCCTTTCAACTTGCTCATCTATTTGCTTTGTAGGTTAAGTAGGATGACAGATGCAGACTAATAAAACAGAAAAACAAAGTAGGAGCTATTGAGGAAGAAGAACACAGAATGCATTACCATCCTATGTATTAGAAATTCCTTATTCAAGTTGTGCTGCAAAGCTTAGCTTAAGTGTTATCTTCTTCCACAACTGTTTCAGCCTAAAGGCTCCTCTTTCCTTCCCCATCCACAAAAATTGTAGATCAAAACCAGATGTTGGCACCCACAGAGGTGCCTTTCTCCCTTCTACTTTCCCACACGTAGCCCAGATGCAAAGATTAAAACTCAAAGCCCAGAAGCAGTCTATTAGAAAGCACAAGGGATTAAGAGGACTCCAAGAGTTTCACCCAGGATGCCAGAATAAGTAGCAGCCAAGAGGGAAACACATAAGTGTGGATGAAATAAGTAGCAGAGGTACTGATAGAGATACTTCCCAGAGTTGGGAGATGACCAGAGTACAGAAGATCCAGCTGGAAAACCCAGAGCAACACTGCAGAACATCTACACAGTGCTTCTAAAGCACTAAAGTCAGGGTTTCTTGACCCAGAAGCACATCTGTAAAAACAAAGCCCTGTAATTCCCCTGCCAACCTGCATCAATGGGAGGCTGAAGACAACTTATGTCATGATGCAGCAGACCCTGGGTGGGGCAAAAGTTGGGAGAGGGAGTGATGAGGAAATTAGGCACTGTAAATACAGTCTAAAAACCTGGGTCTGAAATCTTGGTGGACATCAGAACACAGAAAGGAAACAAATGGATAGACTTTGTTTGGATTCATCACGGCAAAGCTGACAGTCATCAGCCAAAGTTTCTATTTAACAGAAAGAAAAAATTCTACTTTTAGCAAAAATTCCCTGAGGATTGTTGAGTTATAATATAAGAAAGCAAAGAGGAAATCAGGAGAAACATCTAAATACACAGTGCCTACCTGGACATTGTTGTGGCAAATTTAAAGCTGAAAGAGTAAATAAACCTTACCCTGCTTTTTGGGCCACAATGTGAGACACTGACAGGTTTGACACTCAATTGTATCTTCAGTCGAAGATGTGGGCGTTCAGCTTCTGCCAGGCCACAGTTGCCAAAGCTCATATACGAGATACTGTTTCTTTTTGTTAAAAAAACCTTCATTTCCACTTGTGCATGTGAGCCAGGACTGTTCAGGCAGGAATGCTCAAGACCCTCCTGAGACACTGAGGCCATCTAGAAGGACAAGTTCTCAGTAATCTAAGCACTAGCAAGATGCTAAAGCAGCTCTGAACACACCAAAATGAGAGCCTAGAACTTCTGAAGAAAGGAGTCAAATGTCCCATGTAGGCATGGATGGCTTCTGAAATTTTTGACTTTTCATAGCACCTGAAGGATTCAGGAGCACTTAAACACACAAAAATCTTTCAAGCAACAGACTCCCAGTATCATCATGTAAGTCTCACGCTTTCCCTAAACCTCCAGCTATGAGTTCTAACACCTTTCCCAGGAGAATCCTCACGGGCACTCAAGCTGCAGACAGGATTGATGAGTGCGAAATGTGAACAGAACCTTCATGTGGGTGCACAAATAAGCAGTGGCATAACTGAGATGGATGAGGAAGAAAATTCCTGCCCCCAGTTCTGTCAGTTATTGCTGGCAAAGAGACAGTTGCACACTGGCAGCTGATGGCTATTAAAGCAAATTCAGACACTGATAGGAGAAGATATGAAGAAAATGCATAAAAGCCTGCTGCTCTCAGAAAAAAGAAACCTGTGTGTGTCTACTTAGGAGGCATCTTCATCAGAACCAGACTTGATGAACCCCTGATCTATGCGAACCTCATTCAGTGCTACCTCCAGGATGCTGCCTTGGCAATGATCTCCTTGAGGGGACTGCCAAAGAGAAGATCAGATTTGGGAAAGCCCCACATATGATGCAGCCATACCCACAGGGATTTTGTCTACCAGCCTCAAGTCACAAGACAGTCATTTGCATAGGTGAATTTCCAGCTGCTATAACCATAGTAGTTTCAATTGACTTCAACAGTTTATGGAAGTGGAGGATAGAAGCCCTTCCAGATAGAAGTATATCAGGCCTGTCTTTGGTAATCAAGTGCTGACAAACAACAGGAAATGCTGAGACAGAGGGATAAAACACATCAACTCTGAACCGATACTGCCTGCCTGTAGCTTTCCATTAAGAAGCACTCAACAGATAAACCTCATCTGCCGTGGAGACTCACAGGATTTTTCCAGGCAAGAATAAAGATGTCTAAGAACTTTAACATTAGACTACAAGTGAGATTTTAGCAAAGCAAGTAGACAAATTAATAATTCAATTCATAACTTTTTAAAAAATTTCTTGTTTGTGGAGGGTTTTTTTTGTTTGGTGTGGGTTTGGTTTTTTTGGTGTGTTGTTTTTTGGTGGGTTTTTTGGTTTTGGTTTTTTTTTGGGGGTGGGTGGATTTGGGGTTTTTGGGGGGTTTTTTTGTTCACATTTGATCAGAATGTGGTTTTGCTTGGAAGAATCCAAAGAAATGTGATCATCTTTTCCTTCGTATCCAAACATTTTACAAATTAAATTCTTGGCCTTATATCTGTGCCGCTAAATCTTACAAGAGAAAGAAATCAAAACCTACACACTACGGTTCTTAAACTGTTTTCCACACAGCCTGGGGCAGCCCTGAACTCGTGTCATTGTCAGTGACTACCTAGTGAAATCAGTGATCACAGAGGAAATGGTGTCTATATAAAACCTTATTTGAACATGTCTCTCCTCCCTTCTACCCAATAAAATCTGGTGTTTGTGTGTCATAACTGCTATCACATCGAATGAAAGTGTCTGCAGCTGTTTACTAGTTGCCATGATGAAGAGCAACACCCTTCTTGCTATTTGACCTGCTGTTTACCACTACCATCAAAGGAGAAGTCTGCAGGTTTTTATTCATCTCCTTTTCATTATTTAAATTTTTAGACCCCCATACCACCCATTCCTCCATTTCTAATGTCCTAGAAACCACCAGTGCTATTCTTTTTCCTATATTGCATCTTTTACTACTTTCCTACAAAGTGCAGAATTACTTTTCTGTTCCTCATCCTGAATCAGGATACTTCATCCCTTCTGAACGAGGGGTCTCAATCCACTGAGTCATCAAGACTTGAGCATGGAAATCATGGCTCTGATTCCTCAGTATGCAGCACCAAGCCTTAAGATACTTAATATAGGAATTACTTGAGTTCTGAGGAATCTCAGACCAATTGATAGGACTTGGACTCCCATGGTCTCTGTCCTTTATTTATGAAAAGAAAAACCAAAACAGCATTTTAAGAATTGCCTGGAATTCTAGCTATGCTCAGCTATTTTTCTCTTCCCAAGCCCATGATTGTGCAATTATGCCTTGGTAAAAAGTCATGTTGATAAAACTGATTAGGAACTCAGCAATTGCCTGTAGCTCAGTACTGTACTTGGGGACAAGACACATGCCCACAGAACCTGCTACCTCCTTTCCAAAATGCCCTTTGAGATGTGCCTGGCCTTCCCATATAAACTCCATTCCTACATGAAATACATATATATATGCCAGTTATATTCCAGACAGTCAGCACTCTTCTTTCTCAATGAAATGTCTTTCTCTGTCCATATTTTTTCACATACGAAAAGTAAAAATTTCCAGGGCAACTATGGGACCTTTTTTGTGCACAGTAACATGCTTTATACTGTCACTCTGTGGATCTCTTTGTATTCGTGAGAAGACCTTTGTTGCTGTTGAGATAATGCCGTCAAAGATGCAACAGCACAATGAGGTGGGATGTTGCCAGAGCTTTATCAGCACTCGCTTGTTATGACTCATGTGACTTAGTTGAAATATCTCTCATTAACAGGGTGGCCATGTCAGCTAAATATTCACAATGGCCCATACCATCTGCAGTATTTCTTGCTTCTTTAGGCATCCTTCCCTTAAACAGATCAAACTAAGTCTTCTCTTGCCCCACAAGTATTTTAAATATTACATAGACTAATGCTCCCTCGCATCTGCTCTCCTCAGCCCCTCTCATTCCTTCATGTTATTATTCTTTTCATCCCTGTTCCTTACCTTCCTTACGTACATAAGACAGAACACTGCCCTTCATCAACCTATCAAACCCACATCACATATCCCATTTCTGGTGTAGAGAAGACCCACAGAAAATCAGTTCATTACTGGAGAGAAATCATCCCTACTCAATGATTTCTAAGCACCACCTGCTAAGGTCCAGCTCCAGAGGTGCATTCAGGAGGTTACAGTGCCCCTGGGATGCTCCAGAGAGACATAGCTTCATCTGTTCCACTCAAAGAAGAGCTTGAACTAAACCAGTCAAGACCCAGAATTCTTTTTAAGGTATTTTGATACTTTTTAAAATGCTTTTTCAGATGCTTTTAGGCCAAACATGCTGCCAGCAATATCTGGATTTCAGTCAGTCACTCACTCCCACAGCAGGCACATGTGTCTGCATGCACTCATACATACTTTAATGTAACTTAGAAAAAAAAAAAATCTTTGATTCCAAGAGAACACAGGACAGCCACTGTAAAATTTACCAGGCTCACACTAGTAACACTCTCAGGGGTGTCTCTTTGTGTGTGTGGGTGTGTGTGTATGTGTGTGTGTGTGTGTTTCCCTTCCTCTCTGTCACATTTTTAATCACTCAACAAAATTCAACTGAGTAAGAATCAACTTATCCCAGAGATCCCAAGAGGTATAATTTTTTTGTTTCTTTAGGTTTGTGTTTTGTGTTGTTTGTTGGGTTGTGGGTTTGTTGTCGGTTTGTTTTGTTAGGGTCGGTTTTGTTGTTGTTGATTTTTGAGGTATTTTTTCTGGAAAAGGCCATTATCAACCCATCTCGCACAGTCTTATCCCTTTGCCATCTGCCTTCATGCAGGTGTCTTGCGCACCACACCACGCCTGCTACTTTGTCGTTTCAAGCCCCACTTTATCTCGCCACACACAAGCCAAACCCTGCTGCCAGGAGCCCTGCAAAAGCAAACCCCCTCCTGTGCAAACCAATTGCTGTTACCCGGCTTGAAGAGAGCAGAGGTGATGCTCAGATGCAGCTTCACACATGTGTGGTTCAGGGAAAGTCCCAACTTCAAGCCGAGCAGCCCAAGTGCATTTCAGAATCCACTCTCTTGTATCTTTCTTTCGGGGTCCCCTAGGCTCCCCATGCCCTAGCGCTGACTCTGAGAACGAGGATGAAGGTGAAGGACATTGCGGGTCCCGACGCTGCCGCTCAGCCGCTCGCCCTGGGGGGACAAGCGCTCCGCGCCCCGCCGCCTCGCTGCCCTGATCCTTCACCTTCCCAGGCCCAGCACTTTCCCCCGCGGGTTTTACACAAGCTGCAACCACACACCGGGAAAAGGAAGCAGAACTCAAACACCTTCGGAGATGAGAGGGTTTCCCACAGAGGTTTTCTCAAAAAGGAGAGGAAAGAGAGGAGCTGCTGCCTGTGTGGAACCGGCAGCTGCAGGGATCGGGACAGAGGGAAACAAACCCCTCCTCTGCCGGCCCCGAAGCAGCGGCGGCAGCGACACACCTGTAGGGAGCGCCCAGCGGCACGGCACGGCCCCCGGCCAGCTCCATGCTCCGGCAAGGCACGGCCCCAGCCCCGGCTCTTCGCCGGTCCAGGAGCTGCCTCGATCCCGGCTCTCTTTGGGCACTGCCGCCCGTCGGGGACATGCCCCGTCCCCTCCAACCCACTCTCCTAATAGCTTCACCCAGGCTGCTTCGGGCAGGAATAGATGATCTTTTCATCCTTCTTTTACTCCACGATACAAATAGTACTAATAAAACGGAAAGGGAGAAGGAAAAA
>VWZI01008858.1:461998-530557 GCA_013396835.1 Psilopogon haemacephalus | reverse complement strand
AAAAAAAAAAAAAAAAAAAAAAAGAAGAAAAACTAAAAAAAGCAAGGTAATCGTTAAAAATACACCACAACACAGTCTACCCTATAGATTCACCTGGATGATGAACAGAGGATAAACTGCACTTAGAGATACACCTTTCCCTTTCCTTTCCTTTCCTTTCCTTTCCTTTCCTTTCCTTTCCTTTCCTTTCCTTTCCTTTCCTTTCCTTTCCTTTCCTTTCCTTTCCCTTCCCTTCCCTTCCCTTTTCCTTCCCTTTTCCTTCCCTTCCTCCTCACTTTGACATCTCCCACCTCCCCAAAGCTCACTGCTGCCCACCTCCCACATGCACCACAATCGACTCTCAGCTCACCGTGCGTTAAAGCCCAGTGCGTTTATAGAAGATGAGTCTCTCTGCAGTTTCCAAACTCACCTGCAAAATGCTGCTTGTTGCTAGAATCCAGGGCAAAAGCCACCTCATCCCTGGAAGCCAGGATTAAATACATTCATTGAACCCAGATTTAGAGCCGTTTTGAACAAAAACACCACTTTGGGGAATGCAGAGCAATCCTGCACTGGCAGCCTAGCCTAGGCACTCTGCCTTTTTCTCTTGGCTCTTTGGGGATTTTATTAAAGACAGATCTGACGTCAGGGTGAAGGACAAGCCCTGCATTTTTCCTCTGGAGAAACTTTTCCTGCCTTCACTTCTTCATTTTTGTGAGTGGTGTTGTCCCACCTCCTGCATTTCAGTGCATCGCCGTTAGCCAAAGTGCTCTTAAAGGGAAAGCTGCAGTTCTGGGGTCCATCCTGCTGCTATTTTAGCAAGGACCAAAATACTCAGAGCTTACCCATCATGCTGCTCATGTCTTTCAGACTCTTACATTTTAGCTAGCAAGACAAGAAACATTTAATACGCCTTTACTAATCATCTGATGTATACAAGTATACACATATTTATTTAATTTTTAAACAGAGAGGCTTCATTTGAAATAAAGAAGGGCTCTTGTCCTGCAAACACACCCTGTGACAGGCTGTCTGCCAGCCCCCTCAGGACCCCTGTTTACAAAGCAGCCCACAAGGGAGAGGAAAGGAAGGGCACATTATCCCCTGCCGTGGTTTTGGTGGAGCATATCACGGACAGTACTATTTCTTTCCTGTGCCAGCAGTGGGCATAACAAATATTGCTCAGGTACCTGGGAATGAAGATCCCACCCTGAGCAGACCTAAACTCTCTCATCACCTGTATGTCTGTTAATGTTTGCCTTGAATTTATCTGGGTCATCTCTGATTCATTTCTGATGTGTTTTCCTCCATTTACCTAGGCACAGTATTTGCCTTCACTCTTCTAAACCTGGATTTAAAAGAACTTAAAATCTCTTTCATTTGAAAATTGGAATAGAATTGTGTAAGGAAAATGAGAACTTGCAAAAGGAATAAAAATGTTACTGAATAGGTTTTAAATTCAAGAAAGGGTCAAGTCGTGGGATAAAATAGGTGTGAAGGTAAATTTAAAAGTAGTCAAAACCTCCTGTTTGATGTGGCAGGCTGGACATTGATGGGTGGGTGAACACTGACAGCCAAACTGTCATGTAAGTGTGCCTGGTTAGATGGGAAAAAGCCTTCCCCAGCCCCCACCCCCAGCAGCCATCCCAGTCCTCCAGGGACGACTGCAGTGTGGTGAGGTTTGTTCCCCACACCCAGAATGGCTGAATGCTCAAGGCTTCAGCTGATGGCAGGTAAGAAGAGGAAACTGAGTGAGCTGAACTCCATATTCTTGCTGTTATCCCTTCATATCGTGTAACATGACATGGTCATTTTAAAGATTTTTCACCAGCTGGACCAGGGAGCTCTAAAAGGACCAGACGTTTTCTGAGTGACAGTCTGGACATGCAGGTGCCCTGGGAATAGGTTCAACTTAAGCCTGGCTTCAAACCAGAGGAAGTGTCACCTTCTGTCTTCCTCCTCCAGCACCTTCACCCATACCACAGCCCCTTTCCAGGACATATCACACTAAAGATGAGGCTGGGGATTGTATTTTCTGTCAGATTCATCCAGGACTGTTTCTGTTCTCCTTCTATATAATTCTCTTTCTTTTCTCACTTCAGTTTTTGTTCATTTCTTCCACCTCTCTCTATTTCTATATTTCACTCTCATCTTTCTCATCAGTACAAATCCTTATTCACACACCAGCAACATTCAGTCATAGACACTTTCTTTCTCTGATGAGGAGTCTAGAAAGAAGCCTACTACCATCATGCCACCCAGGTGATGGTAATCTACACATGGCTATTGCTCAGTGCCTGACTTTGAGATCCAGATCCCTGAATACTTTCTGAATGGGAAAGAACATCTTGAGAATGCAATTCCTCTGACCTAGGTGAGATGGCTTCTCAAATAAGAGGTGAAACTAGGTGGATTAGGCTAGGGTGATAGGCTCAGATGTAAAGTAGGTCATATAGCAGATGTAAAAGATGCCTTATACAAGTCATACTTGCTGGCTTGCAGTCATGCTAGCAAGTAGTACAAGTAGTACAAGTAGTACTGCAAATGAAAGAAGAATGAGAGCTCAGTGCTTCTTGGCTATCAGACTACACAATCAGAGTTAAGAACATTTCATAAATGACAACAGAAATGGTGACGTGTTGGATTTTCCCCCTACAACATTTGGTTATAATCTCATATTCTTTTGCCTATTTCCCCTGCATATGTCATTCCCATCAGTGAATTCCTTAGACAATGCTGTGGTCAAGTGTGTCAGCAAAGATGGGTATTTAAGATGGGGACAACTGTCTGTCTGCAGCTCCACTGCTCATCTCGTGTTGGCTATGGGATTTTGTCATGTGACACTCCCAAACCAGACATTCTGTCTTAGCTTAGATGAGGGTCAAGGAGAGGGCACACATCTCCAAGGCAGGGGTGCTGATACATCCAGCTGCCTCAGTAGCCTTTCTGATAGTGATTCCTGCATGGATATGGCACACTGGTGCACTTGCAGGTGTAGCTGGGTGTAAAGTTGCTTCATTAAGTTTCAGATGAGAGGGAGATTGTTTAACTCAGCAATGACAGCAGCCTGCACCTTGGTTTCTTCTAGGGGCTCTCAGGTCCCTCTAATGATGACAATGTTAAAGGAGAACATTATGACCCTGTATCGTCCTAGCTTAATCCTGGGGAGTCTTGCACTGGTCCAGGTAAATAGAGGCTGTAAGGACACTGCTCTGTCTAGTTCAAAGACTTCAATTTAAGATCTTCAGAAGATGGAAAATCCACTTCATGTTTGGGTGAGCTCAGTTATATTCACTATTATAAGTTTGTGTGGTATTTTCAGTCTGAGTTTTCTAGTTTCATCTTTCTGCCAATGTCTGCCTGGCTGATGAGAATTCAGTACCTTCTTCCAACATATAAACATACAAGGGTTCATTAAATCATTGCTCTCCCTTCAATAAAACAAGGAAGCCACGTTGCTTTTAAATCTGTATCTAACTGGTTTTCTGGACCTTGAAGCAATTTTATAGCTTAAATGACTTCTGTCTCTTTACCTTTCACCTTTCATGGATATTATGTCTGAAAATGCAACTGTTCATTACTTGTCAGTCAAACTATCCACAGTGAACTGGAAACAGGTAGCACACCCTGATGCAAAATAGATTTGATTTTGTTAGCCTGGCACTTTGATATCATTCCTTCCTCAGTGTGTTCCTTAGGCCTGTTGAACACGTGACCAGTTTTGCAATTTGATTGCATTTTACAGGTTTTGAGCCTACATAAACTGGGAAATGGATTGATTTATTTTATGGTGTTTGACATACCTGACATTTTTACTGCGGGCTGTAGCTAGCCAAAGAACACAGGGACTGCTAAGAACAGAAAGAGTGTTTAGGGAGGATGGATGCTGCTCTTGTTGCCAAGTGTGTGGCAGGAATAGCTCCTTGCATATAACAGATTTACCCTGTAATAAGTGAGATCAGAGTCTACCTACAAGTCCAAGGGACATTATTACTTATGTGGATGGGAATGAGAGTTACATCAGCCTGGTTCTTTGAAATACCGAAGAATCTTTAGAAACAAGATGTGATGGTTTGGGAGTTACCTGCATCCTCCACACTTTTGAATTCACCCAGACTAGACTCAGCCAGGCTGGAAGTTCAGGAATGAAGCTTTATATTCACAGCTTAGCACAATATACAAGCAGATATTTACAATATATTACAAATATTTACAGCTATATGCAGAAATATACAAATTAAAAGTAATACAGAAACACAATATGATTCCCAGAGATCAGAGCCCCCAAAAAGGGTTCCCAACCAACCTTCCACCTACTCCCCACCTCCCAGTCTTATCACAGAATCTGCCTTACATGCAAGGCGAATCAGAAAGATTGACAAAGAGAGGTAGAAGCAGAATTGTTTAGTTGGGTTACACAGTTCCAACTAGAAACCAAGGAGAGAGAGATCAGACTCCGCAGACAGAGAGACACACACTGTCTTATCTATGTTTGTGTCCTTGCTTTTATACATCTCAGTAAACCCATGAGTGAAGTGAATATCACCATAGTTTTCACAGCCTATAATCTAATTTTTCTCATTAAAATATTCCAATTAGCCTCAAACCAGCACACAAGAGTATGAAAACACCTGTTTTATCACACTCTTGATAAACTCAAGCACCTGAGAGCTCTGCCAGCCCTTCAACACAGTTGAATAACTCATTTCCAAAAAGTTACTGGCCTTTGCAGATGAGACTTGCCACCACAGAGTGTAAGAAGCTGCAGTATAGTAGGAGGACTCACTCTTTTGCTGTCTAAATAATCTTTCCAAAGAAGTTGAGGAATGAGGATCACAATATGGATAGACAGCCAAAATTTGCTTTACTCCTCTTCAGTTCTGTATTCTTGGTGCCATAATGCAGAAGGTACCAATGATGAGGAGAGGAGATGAAGAGAACAGTGATGAGGAGACCTTATAGTAGCCTTCCAATATCTGAAAGGGGCATACAGGAAGGCTGAGGAGGGACTATTCACAAGGTCTTATAATGACAGGACAAGGGGTAATGAGTTTAAACTGGAAGAGGGGGGATTTAAACTGGATGTTAGAAGAAAGTTCTTTACAGTAAGGGTTGTGCAACACTGGAATGGGTTGCCCAGGGAGGTTGTGGCTTCTCCCTCCCTGGAGGGGTTCGAGGCCAGGTTGGATGAGACCTTGTGTGACCTGTTCTAGTGGGAGGTGTCCCTGCCTATGGCAGGGGGTTGGAACTGGATGACCTTTGAGGTCCTTTCCAGCCTTAAACCATTCTATGATTCTATGGTTCTATCGTGAGCTAATGTGAAAAAAACATCACTGGAATCCACCAGTTTCTTAAAAAATACCAGGTGAAGAGAGTTACATTGAAATGTTATTCAACCCAGGTTTTTGTTACTGAATAAGTATGGACAGTGTTGTATGGTTTCCATTCCTTGTGTTGGCATAATTGTAAGGTTGGTAACATAGGCAACAGCTAAAAAGGTAGGTCAGGTAAACCAGTCTAACCACCAGCACACCAGGTCTGGTGGTTATTACTCCAAAGAGACTGGTATAACTTAGTTCTACTAATACAGGTGAAGCTGAAGCTAAGCTTAAAAAAAATGCAGCCTTCGATACATAATTCATTCATGCAGCCAAAACAGTTTATTTTGAGTGAGAATACTGCCTTTGGGGAGACATGACAGTGATTTCATCTCCCACAAACAGACTCAGATTTATTAGGACAGGTCTTCAGCTGCTGTCAGTCTGTGTGACTGTTCATTTCAGCAGCATCCATCTGATTGACATTGGCTGAGCTGTTCTACTGTGAAGGAAAACATGAGGGTATGAATGACAGCAAAACCTCAAGCCATTAAAGTACCAGTTTCTGTAAGTTCCCATTAAACAAACAAACAAGCATTTTAACAAAACTTGCAAACAACAACAACCTAAAATAGCTTAGTATCACTTTGCAAATATAATATTAGCTTTTCAATTATAGACATCAGTAACTTCAGATAGTATCTTTTGTGCATCGGCTTCAAAAGCAATGACATGAATGTTGTGTTCATCTGTTCTTCAATTGTCATAATTTGCTGTTGGACGTATCTATGATCATTATGTGGGGAAAACAGATATTTTAGTGGTTTTGAACTAGTACCAAGCATTCATACCAACAGCAGCAGCACTCTGGTGTATCCAGTGCTTTTCCTGAGTGATTGTCTGTGTCAATATTTGCTCTCAAAAACCACCAGTTTCTTAACAAAAGCTTTCAAACAGAACTTAGAATACAAAAGAAAAAAAAAAAAAGAAACCACACCCAAACCAACAAATGACCACATAAACAAGATGCCAAGCTCTTAGAATAATTAGTAACCAAAATGAACTAGCCACAGGAAATAAGGAGTCTGCCAAAAATATGAGCGAGCTCTGATAAATTCTTGCTGTAGAAAAGCTGTCTTCTGGAAATAAAGATTTACATAATATTTACTAACCAAAACAAAAAAAACCAACCAAACAAACAAAAAAGACCTGGATTACTGACACATATTGAGTCTGAGCCTCAGCTGCTAAAAAAAAAAAAATATATATTCCTTGGAGTTGCATTGGTTTGTGGCATTCACGGTTGTAATGAATTATTCATAAATATTAGTTCAGCTACTTGAACAAATGCACAGAGTGCAGGTCGGGAATTAACCTTTTGGTTTGCATCCTGCAGATGTTTTTCTTGGCAAACATGAAAAGAAAGGAAAATATATTGATTAACAAACCGTGAAAGGATGAAGAATCCCAACAAATATATACTGAACATGCTTCTGGAGGCACAGTCTGCTGCCTTCACAGGCTGACCTGCTTCATATCATGGTCTCCTTTACAAGTAATTTTATCACATGCTCTAAAAAAAAATCACTGTGGATAATATGAACACCCTGGTATTCTATTCTCTAGAATTGCACAACTATTTGTTCATCTCTGCTTTTCTTTCTTCTGTTAGTGAAGTAACATTCTCCAGTCTCTGAGATGGAGGTGGGAAATCTCCTCTGTTCTGCTGGAAATTCACTATGGCCAGTGACATTACTGCCAGTTAGGTCTAGGTAAGATCGGAATCAGGTCTGACTTTTAAATCACACACTGAGGCTTCCTACCACTGCAAATATGACAGTCAGGTATCAATATTGAGTTAGATTATGCATATCTTTGGAAACAATCCAAATGATTGTGAAATTGTGGAAGACTAAAAGAATAAAGGCTGCAAAATATAACTATCTCTTGTCTCAGATGGGCTTGTTTTCCTGCTGAGAACTAAGACTATCCTTGTAGCCCATGATATAAAAATATTTTGTTAATAAATGCTGATAAAACTTTTTCCTTTTGTTTGGTTTGTTGTTTTGTTGTGGTTTTTTTTTTCATATTAAAGAAAATAAGAGGGCAACCTTATGAGATGTTTTTAAAAGCTATGAACAGAGCCCTAAGAGATGAAACCTGTTTGAAACATGAAATATTCGAGGACTAGTTTCCTCACTATGGCCAAAGTATCCAGATTCGGTGTTCTAACACTGGTAACATTTTATTCAAAGTTTCCTTTGGTATTTGGTTAGTAAACGTTTCTCTTTCAACAGAGCTGCTTTCAGTCTCTGTTTCCTGGGGAAATGGAGCTTATGCAATCACTTTGTATGCGTTCATGTCTGTCTGCCTGTGTCCCTTTGCAGCAATTTTTTGAGCCTCTTGGCCACAACCAAGCCAAATTTGACCGGGAGAGAAAGAGGGAGTTATCTTACCAATGATCACATTCCTGTGCATTTTGTGAAAGAAGGCACCAAGGAAGAAGAAAGAGGCCATAGGAGCATCACACCTTTGGGAAACATGAAGTGTTTACTCATGCACTGTTAGACGCCACAGAAGCCAGACAGCTGAGACCCCTCAGATGGCAGACTGCAGGAAAACAACTTCATCTGGAGTTTGCAGTCAGCCACCAGACACAAATCTGTGGGGAAAGTGGCTTTATTGATACAGTGCTCACAAAAAATACTGCTACTTTAGGCGCACGTACTCCACATGCTCTCCTGTTTTCATTCTTTAAACATAGATTTTATTTTTATATTTCTCGCAAGCAGCATTTTAAGCTTCCACTTTTCCCAACCTATCCCAATATTTTCCCTTAATTTATTCTTAGTTATGAAAGCAAAGTGTGTGAAAACAAAGATGCCACCTTAGGAAGTCAAATATAAAGCTCATCATAAATTCTTCTCTGGACTCTTTCAACGTGCAAAAATAGAATCACCTTCCAGTAGACATAGAGTGGTTCTGCCTCAAGATGGTAAACAATTTAAGGCTCTGATATAGGCTGTTTTAGAAATCTCAGCAGAAAGAGATCTCAGCTATGAAAAAACAAATCAGGATATGCATGTTTTTGTTACCATCAATATTTGCATCTCAATCATTGGAAAAAAAATATGATAAAGAGGAAAATACACTAATTTTCCATGAAGGGTGTCCACTATGCTATGCCCACTAGTGTTCGTTACCAGTTTTAGAAAATCAGAAGCATTATAATTTTATCTGGAGCACAGCTCTTTGCCAACCCAGAAGACACAGTCCTGAGGCAAAGAAAGGGAACAGGGCACGCGAAGTGATGTATCACACTCTAAGTGCCAGAGCAGATCACTGCCCCAAGCTCTGCTGTTTGTGATCAGTATCCACCTTGCTCTATCCCTGCCTAGTTCAGCAAAGCTTTTCCAGCCTCTCCAGTGCTGAGGGAAGCACATGCAGTAATCACTATTCCCTTCTGGGATTGTTTTTCCTTCCTCATCCTCTCATCAGCCTTTTCAAACATGTGGGATGATTCAGACTCGTATTTAACCTCAGGGAAAAGGAGACCAAGAGGCTGGAACAAGGACCTGAGCCCACATGGCCAAGGGAAAGGTTGGTGTAGTTGATGACTACCTTCATCCAGCAAATGCTTTTCTTTGTCAGTAATTAAACGGTTTCACAAGCCCTGGCCATACTTTGACTTTAGCATGCCTTAGATGCATCTCCCTTTAATTATGTCTGCAACTGTTGGGTTCCCGAGGAACCACTGGACTGCACGTGTTCAGCCAGGAGTTTCTCAAAGGGAATTTGGACAAGAAGAATATATTTTGAGACACCATCTTGAGACAGGATCCATAGTACCATGGTCTTGAGGCTGCAGTAGTTAATTCTGGTTTAAGCATTGGAAAAATACATGTTTGAGGTTGTTGGTTGTTTTGGGGGTTTTGTTTGGTTCATTGGTTTATTTTGTTTTAATTAAAAAAAAAAAAAAAAAAGCTGAAAATGAAACCTGTACATCCATCAGTCTTGAAAGTCATCCAGTTTCACTGAGGTGGTTGCACCTATAGTCCATAAGCTGACACTCAATTTGACATTAGCACCACTAGATGACAAAAAAAAAGAAAACTCTCCATCACATTCCACAAAGTCATTTTCTGCTCTAATACTATCATGAGACTCACTCCTTTACTGACAAGGGAGATTTAATTCTCAACCTGGCTCCATATATGATAAGCTGAGGACTAGAGGGGTGATTCCAATGAGTCAAATGGCCTTTTTCACTCTGTTCCCACTCCATTGCCTTTTTGATCTAGCTGCTCCTTTCCACTGGGTTATGAGTTGCAGTCTTTACATTTTCAGAGCTTGGGACTGTTTTTTGAGGCCTATCATAACACAGATTCAAATTCTGAATAATGCATTCTGGCTGCAATACAGGTAGGAACTATTTTAGCTGTAAAGGCCTCCCCCCGGCAGATCCCATCGGGTCCTTCAGCTTCATGCAGGCTGGTTTCCATTACACCCACTCACTCTGACTCCTTGACCTCCATTTGATCCACCACAACATGACCCACATAGATTGTCCTTTGGGGCGTCCCACAGAAACACCTCTCAGAACAAATACAAGTGCTCAGTTTTAAAGGAGGAAGCTGGAATTTCAGAGAAAAGTGGTCACTTTGACCATTAAGCTCTAGCTTAACTTGGCCAGCTCTTTCTGTTGTCTTTTGCAGTCTTACCTGTTTGCTTTTTCAGTCTCAGATGCATTTCCCTGGTTGCTGTTGGCAGCCCTTGAGGGACTGGCTGCCTGCACTCACAACACCTTACAGAGCAGGATTCAGCATAGAGCTAGGAAAATGCACATTTTGCCCCCATGACTGAAACACCACCATGGTCTTGGGAAGTAGATATTTTCCTCTATTTTCATTTACTTCTAGTTTCAGGCCATGGAGGTAAAGAATTTTCTGTGAAAGCCACCCTTCTCTTTGTGCTATGGAGACTCTTGTCCTCATCTTGTGTCACCTCCCTAGAGGCACCTTAGGAAGAAAACTCTTTGACCTGTTTGAGGCTTCAAGATAGGAGCTGTGCCTACAAGTAGAGGTGTCCAGTTTAGGAGAGGTTTCATATGTTAAAAGCTTCTTGACTTGATTTGTTCACCATGTGCATGTGTCCTTGAAATGTGTCTGGAGAAAATATCTGCTCAGGTGATGGAGAGTACCAGTGATGGAGTGATGGATTACAGCTCCTGGTAAGAGACCTCCTTGCTGTAGTGTAGGTTCACTACCTCTTGAGCACACTGGAGGATTTTTTAATTTCCTCTTTTTTTGCAGGACTTTACCAGTTCAAAGACAGTATTCATATCTTCACTGAAGTCTTCTCTTTCCCCAGTTCTTCCACTTTTTGCTAAGACATCATAATTTCTTGCTCTTTCAATAATCTTTGAGATGCCCCAAACCAGGACTAGATAGAGACTTCCTGTTTACATTTCCCAGAATTGACTTCCCAGAACTTCAATAGAAGTTCATTGCTTCTTTTTGTCCTGTGATTCCTAAATTACTTCTACTGCAAGCCAGCTATCCTCATCATGCTTGTTTCCCTTACTGAGGTGAATGACTGCCAGGCTAAAACAAGTCAGTTGAATGGTCACAACCTTGTTCTTAACAGCTGGAAAAGCAAGTCTGGTCACCACTGTGACAAAAGAGTGAGGATATCTGAGACATTAATGCAATCTTCTGGGATAAAATGGTAAGCAATAGCAACTAAATCTCAACAGCAGCAGTAATCACCCTCAGATATGCCCTGATAGAACCAGTACCAAGGCATTACCTCATTCTCTGTTATTTATCCTGCGTTAGTTTTCTTACAGCAAATATATGTCAATCCTATTCCTTCATCCTTGAAGAGAAAAAACAAATCAGTGCTGAAACAACTGAGGAACCTGAGCCAGCCTCACATTTACTGGTGTGCTGAACTCTTTTATGAACTGACCGTTTCAGAAGACTCCTGTGAGATATTTTCTTTTTCAACTTTTGACTTGTATCATCACCAGATGGAGCTCCTGTGTGCTGCTGTCCAGACAAGAAGGTTTTGAAAGACCCCAGGCTACAACCCAGGCCTTCACTCCAGCTGTTCCTCCAGAACAAGAAAGCAGCATGGGTAACTTACTCTTGGGGCAACTCTCCTACCAGGTGGCCATCTACAGGATTAAATCTGGGATAGATTTCCATCTCAGTTGAGCAAATGTGATGTGACAGCATCAAAAGCCTTGCTACAATCCGGTGTCCTTTTAATTGGTGTTTGCTTTTAGCCAGAATATGCTTGGTGCTATTAAGCTCCTTAAAAGTGCTCAAAAAGGATCTATTCCACTTGTTCCTTCAGCATTTTCCTAAGTGTTGAAAATACACTGATTTTTTTGATAATTCCCTAGGTCTTCCTTCTCCTCTAGATCAATAGACCAGTATTTGTCCTTCTCTCTCCCCCTGAAGTCTCACATATCCTTCAAGACAATGGCTAGTCAATTTTATAATTTTAACCAAATAAAAGTCTGCCTTTTCAAAGAATTCCATACCTTTTTTCTTTTTGTAGACTGAATTATTTTTTTTCCTACTCATTTATGTTAGTATATTATTCATTGACTCACAGCAGTTTTATTGAAGGCTGATATGTGAAAGACATTAACCACTTCAGCCCTTCAGGCATTATTAGCTTTCCTTTCCTACTCGGGGGAGGACCAGCTCCTTCCTTCCTCTTCCTCATTCTGCTGAAATATTAATGGAAAGCTGTTTCTTACCTTTCATGTCCCTTGCTAGTTGTATTCCATCCTGTGCTTTGACCTTTATGATTTTGTCCTTACATGCTCCAGCAATTCTTTTACATGCATCTTTACCAAAATGACCTAGTTTCCCATTCTTGCGTTTCCTCATAGACCATCTGTCTGATGCATACAATTGCTAACTGTTACCAATGCAGACTACGTTTGACCTCCAGTCTGGAGACTGGGAGGAACCAGGATGCTATGCCAACCCATTTTCACCAGAATTAGGTTTAAACCCATTACCCCTCATCCTGTCATTACAAGACCTTGTCAATAGTTCCTCCCCAGCCCTCCTGTAGGCCTCTTTCAGATACTGGAAGGCTACTATAAAGTCTCCTCGAAGCCTTCTCTTCTCCAGGCTGAAGAGCCCAAACTCTCTCAGCCTGTCCTCACAGCAGAGGTGCTCCAGCCCTCTGAGCATCTTCATGGCCCTCATCTGGACTTGCTCCAATAGTTTGATGTCCTTCTAGTGTTGGAGGCTCCAGAACTGTACACAGTACTCCAGGTGGAGTCTGAGAAGAGCAGAATAAAGGGGGAGAATCACCTCCCTTGCCCTGCTGGCCATGATGTTCTTGATGCAGCCCAGGACACAGTTGCCATCTGGGCTGCACTCACATTGCAGGCTCCTGTTGAGCTTTTCATCAACCCAAACCCCCAGATAATTTTCCCCAGGGCTGCTCTCAGCCATTCACCACCCAGCCTGTGTTTGTGCTTGGGATTGCACCAACCCATCATCTCTCTGTATTCAATTTTCAACGTCTCTTAATCATACATCCTCCTTGAAAATTGCACAAATTCTCTTCCAGCTTTTTATTAAGAGTTTTGCTCTAGAAAAAGTCAAAATGGCAGCACATTTGCACCAACAAGCCCAGAGTCTGTGTTTCTTGTGTAGTGGCCCCTGCCAGCATCCCTGGAAGCTGCGAGTACTTATTGAAGGATAGTTATTTCCACTGTACTTCCTGTGTTTCCACTATAGAGAAGCATGGTGGAGAAAGTGCTGGAGCAAATTATCTGCTGTTTGAGTTATTATAATGAATGATAAAACAGATGTTTCATATGCATGAACTTTTCATGATCTTGGGATGGAGGCTGGCTAGATAATATGAAATTATATTACGGCATGGAACAAGAAGCTGTAGTGGGCACCTAAGTCCCAAAGCTAGCTCCTGATGACATAGCTTTTTCCACAGCTTATCCCTTAAACCACACACATACTAGTACTTGCACATCCAGCAGCATTTCTGTACCCACTCTTAGATGGAAGTGAGACTTTTGGCAAATTATTTGGAAAACTCCATAAAATATATATTCCTGTTTTCCCAGTTAATGCTAAGCCCAGTGGCCTTCAGTGTGCTCAGGGTCTCTGGAAGTTTTCTGGGCATGATTGTTTCTGTTGCCTTCTCCCAGGTGAGAATGTTTATTTTACACCTACCTTCAGCATGCCATAGGCTTTGCAAGAGAAAATGCATCAAACCCCTTCATGTTACCCCAGAGACACAAAGCAGCTATAAAAGAAGCTAAAGCAGTTAATTGCTTTGCTTCCCCAAAGCAACATAGAGGAGTTGTAGTACCCTGGAGAATCTGGCATTGACAGAGTAGTTTTAGTCACATGAAAGACATAACCCTTAAAATCATAGCCATAATGCTCAAAGGGATTTTAGGAGATCACATAGTCCCACTTTTCACACTGAGGTGGGCTGAGGGTCAGAGACAGGTTACAAGTGATGATGTTTTCTTTCTCATTTTTTTTTTTAACTGAAGGTGTTTCCACAGTATTTTTCTGGACACTGATCTGTACCTTCACATTCGGAATGGTTGAGGCCCCAGAATAGATTGGCACACCAAATCCTTAGCCCATCCCTTCTGTCTGCTCTATGATTTTCATACCTACCATAGAGTGACTGACAAGAACCTGTGATGAAAAGCAGCAGAACTCTCTTCTTCCAGTAGTCACTGAGACTTGAACCATGACTCAAACTTTTGGGTTTGCCTACATATGAAATATTGTAACACCACACTTGGGAATCACACAAAGTCTTCCTTCAGCTACACTGCCGAGAGAGAATGATCCCCTATTGACTGTTGCCTCTTCTCCAGTGGTCCTGAGACTGAGTATCCCCAACATACTGTAGGTCTTTATCTGAGATCAACCCTAGACTACATAAGTGCCATAATCTCTGTGCAGGAGTTTTGGTATAAACGACTGATCTTGAGAATTCCTTGCAGCACTTCTTTGTATTCACCCTACCAATCATGAGGTTAGGGAAATAGTGCTTGAAAGATGCAGTAATGAGTTGGAGCTCAGCACAAGCAGTAAAAAAAAAAAAAAGTAATTGCTGTTTTAGGAAATATTGTTATTATCCCATAAATACAGCATATCTGCATAGTCTCTGCCTTAGCACATATGGATCATGGAAATGAAATTATATTACATCATCACATTGTCGTGTGCAGTTGGCAGTAATCTGAGAGCAGTTCCTTAACTCCATGTTCAGATGAGAGGAGAAAAGGGAAAGAAACAAGTGACAGGCAGAGCTGTAGGAAGGTAGAAGGTTTAATTTTTAAAATAACTGCTCATCCAAAACAGATCTACTATGAAAGAAGCATAAACCCATCTTCCTCAACTCAGCAAAACTTTCTATGTGATGATCTTCACATGCAGTGTATGCATGTGTTGAAGTAATTTGCCAGGCTGTAACCTAAAAAAGCAGACACCTATTTTCCTGTACCATATGATATAAAATTGCAGCAGAGGCCAAACCAATGTACTTAGTTTGGCCCTGACATGCTACTCACAACAAAACCTTCAGCAATAGCCTTGGAGGACCAAAAAAGGGAGACATTCATCACATCTGCCATTGCAGGAGATAAACCTGAGTTGCCCGGCTGGGCTGCCATTGTAGTCAGTTGGGTCAGTGAGGTTTATGGTTCTGTTTATTTGTCCACATAGAAGTGAGATGAATTCAGGATATGAACCAACCCCTGAATCCCATGGATGCTACTGGCTGGTTCTTCGTCGACCAAAAAGGGAGCCTGGGTTTGTTTGTTCATGTATGGTCATCTTATGGAGGAGATGTTTACTATGTGATGTCAAACCCACATGCTGACTGCTATGAGAATGCACAGGAATCATCCTCCCATGAAACACCATGAGTTTGGAGTTTGATAGGGGAGGGCTTTGTTTGAGCTTTTGTTTGTTTGTGTTTTTTTTTTTTTTCCAGCCAATTCCTTATCCAGTGAGTTGTCCACCCATCAAGTCCATGTTTTTCCAGCTTGGTGACCAGGGTGTCATGTGGGACAGAGTCAAAGGCCTTACTCAGGTCCAGGTAGATGACATCAGTTGCCCTTCCCTTGTCCACTGCTGCTGTGACTTTATCATAGAAAGCCACCAAATTTGTTAGGCAGGATTTGCCCTTGGTGAAGCCATGCTGGTTGGCATCAGGCACCTCTGCTTTCTTCTCCATCTGCCTTAGCAGAGCCTTGAGGAGGATCTGCTCCATGATCTTGCCAGGCACAGAGGTGAGGCTGACTGGTCTGTAGTTCCCAGGGTCATCCTTTTTTCCCTTCTTGAAGATAGGTATTATATTTGCCTTTTTCCAGTCAGCAGGAACTTCACCAGTCTGCCATGACCTTTCAAATACAATGGACAATGGTTTGTCAACTTCATCTGCCAGTTCCTTCAGGACCCTCGGGTGGATCTCATCAGGCCCCATGGACTTGTGCACGTTCAGGTTCCTTAGGTGCTCTCGAACATGATCTTCAATTACAGTGGGCAGGTCTTCACTTCCCCACACCTTACTTTTGCCCTCTGGAGTTTGGACATCGTGGCTGGAGCACTTTCTGCTGAAGACTAAGGCAAAGTACTGAGAGGCTAAAATATCTATAATGTATTTTAGCTATGTAATCTCCTTATTCAGTGTCCTGCCATATGCTAAATATCCGCTTTGTTAGATAAGAGCTATTTTAACATTAACATGTCATTAGTGGTCATTAATTGTAGTCCTAACTTTTAACCTTATTGTTGATTTATGAACATGCCTCTTTTAAATACAAATGGCTGGTTGGCTCTCAGCCTATCTCTGCATTGTCTTATTTGTCCTCAGCAAATATTGGCAGAGAATTAACATTTTTCCAGTAGTTTGTAATTTCCCCTCTCTTGTGACATTAAAAGGAAACATCAGGAACCAGAGACTGCATCAGCTTCACTTTAAGATGTCCGAGTCAAAGTTATCCAAGCCTGCTGATTTCAAGAAGAGTTGTTTCATGTTCTCTGAACCACTAAAGGCTTAGAAAGTAGTTTGTCATCCTCATGTGATCTTTGTCTACTATCCTATTTACTCCCAAATACACACCAGAAGCATGCTGCATTTATTGTTCTAGCATTTTATTTGTCCCTGACACAGAAAACCTTTCTTCCTGTCTTTGGCCTTTTCAACTCTGGATAGTGTCTGATGTCTTCAGCTTCCCTAATCAACCATCTAATTAGAGATAAATCACAAAAAAATAATTCCAGTCTTCTCTTATGCTATGTTACTGTTCCTACTTAGTGCCTTTACCTGCCAATTGCATTTTTAATTAAAAGTGGTGTGTAAGTTTTATCCTCTTCTGATGGTCTGTCACACTGTTCATGAAAAAAAGTCCAGTTGTTATTCCTGATGACTTCTGCTTTTTGTTTCAGTGAATTTTAGTGCATTGTTGTTTGCAAGACACATACTTACAGGTAAATCTCACTAGTTCCATTTCTGCTAGAAGCAATGCTGAACAAATATTAAACTTGAGCAGCAGAATCCTAGTATACAGACATGTTAGCTGTAAGCATGTAGTAAATAAATACATAAATACATACATAAATACATAATCACTGCAAAAAATTATTGGTGATCTGTCAAACTACTAGGAAGCATCAGAACAGTGCTTAGGGCATCACTTTAATTACTGAGAGGATTAAAGCACCATCTCACCTCTGCACTGTCTGACCACTGTCAACTTTTTCTCTTCACTTGTCAATCAATACATCATGCAGAGTATATTTATGTCCAAGAAGAGTTCAGTAGAGGCTGCAGGTGAAATCACAAATATGGTGCCACTAACTGTATGAAGAATTAACTTGCAATGAAAATTTTTCTTCTGCAAGTTTCCACTTGTTTGCTTCCTTTTTAGAATATGCTTTTCCCCAGAGCAGGGAAGAAAGTATATTTCTTTTCCTATATTACTGTTTATTTGCTTTCTTTTTTTAACTCCCATGGATTTCTCCTCTGTTGTTGTAGGCAAAAAAATCCCACAATGTATTGCACCAGCCACACAGCTCGAACCACGTCCTGAGTGCTGCAGCAGAAAGCAGAGATAGAGCTAATAGTAACCACTTGCAGGAAGCATTCATAAGCCACAGCCAGCCAGGTGTTGAGTAGCTCAGCACTGCTGAGCCTGATGTGGTAGACACAGGTGAGTTTATAGAGAGATCTTGTCTCTTTTTGGTCTCCTGTTTTCATGTTTCTGAGCTACTGTCAGTGTGTTTTCACACAAGAGTTTTCTTGAGCACAATCTGTGAAAAATATACAACAATTTTTATGACTAAACGCAAGTCAAACAAATACATCTGGAATTCCATGAAATAAAAGGGCAAATCTTTAGACCCTAGATTTCCTTGCAGTGAAATTTCAAAAGCCAGCAGACAGCAAAACTCTTCTTGAATTTCTCAGAAAAGATTAGATTAACTCAAGAAGTCTGACAAATGTCTCCATATCTCTCCCTGTGTTATGACAAGGTCAAGGTCAGTATTCGTATTGCTCAATTCTTATGCTGCATCACCACCATGGCTGGTGCTGAACATGTTGTGACCCACCAGATGTGAAGGCAATGCAGAAGACACAGAGACCAGAGAAGGGAAAAATGATTTACCCCCCGAAAGCTACTGGAATCTGTGAAGGATTCCTTTACAGATGAGAGGATTACTACTGGCAGAACATGTTCTTCTCCATAAAGCAATCACTGGCCAATCTTTTTGAGCGACACCAGCTGTGCTCCTCTACTCTGGAATGCTTTTTAGGAAAGTATTAGAAAATGTGATTTCTATAGTCATTCAAATCAATTGCAGATTGAACATTTGTATGGGAAACTTAAACTCCTGACTTTATTTCCTGACTCTTCTTGGCATTTTTAAAAATAGCTTTCATTCAGAGGATGCTGGAAAACAAGTTTTTTATGGAAAGTTAAATGGAAAAGTTGAAAATAACAAGTCATCAGCTCAGAATCCTGTGTCTGTGTCTATATGTTTTATCAAAGCCACTATTAATTCCACATTCATTATCTTGCTTTGATTATTTCAGCTGGAAGGATGCAAAATACGCATGTAGCAGCAGAAGGTAGGCCAAAATGTTTTAGTGATGTGCTTGCCTGTTTCCACTCTTCTTTAGCAAATATCAGATGACAGATTCATGCTGTCAGATAACACAACCCATAATTTACTTTTGAGTCTCCTCCCTTGACCATTCTCTTTGACTCAGTATTAATTGCAACTTCTGCTTTCTTTTGGAGAGGAGCATAGTAGGAGGATTGGACTACATTATTTCCAGAGGTCTCTTCCAAACTCTACCATTCTATGTCCTAACAGAAAACCTGTCATAGGGAATATTGTTCAGCTTAAGACCTGTGCTGGTTTGAACTAATTGGAGGATTTGAATGAGAAATTAGACTATAGGCTGAGAAAGGAAAACACTGATGATGCTACTTCAATCATGTGTTTACTGAAGAAGAAAAACAATGTTTAAGAGTTGTAACCCAAATATAGATAAGACAGACCACTTTGGGCTGTGGCTGCTGCTGCATGTCTCTCTCTCCCTACCTTCCTAGCTGGATCTGAATAATTTCATTAACTTCTTTCCTGCTGCTAATCCCCTTGTCCAATCTACCTTCACTTATCTGCTGCATAAGACAGCTGGTGAGATAAGATTGGGAAGGGGGGAAGATGGTAGGGGTGGTTAGAAACCCCTCTTAGGGATTTTTGATCTCCGGGAGGAGTGTGGTGTTTCTGTATTACTTTTTTACTGTATATACATCCATAAATATCTGTTATACATTGTAAATACCTGCTTTTATATTGTGCAAAGCTGCAAATATAAAGCTACATTCCTTAACTTCCATCTGACTGACTCTAGTCTGGGTTATTTCAAAGTGTGGAGGAGGTGGGGAACTGCCGAGCCACTGCAAGGCCATTCCCAACAAACAGGATAAGTGAGACAGCACAGTATGTGCATCCAATCTTCATACTGCACCCTCCAGCACAGTCTTCTAAGGCATGTCAGGTATTTGAATCGCCCATGCCACCAAAACAACCCTGGACCACAGACTGTTCCACAAACTGCTTTGTGTAACTGAAACAAAAATAATGCACATAAATGGATTAAAATATCTCTGAAGCACAGGGCAAGTGATGTCCAGAAAAGACTAGTTGTGCTGGTTTGAGGCAATTGGAATATTTTAGAGAGAAAAAATAGATTATAGGCTGTGAAAAGAAAACAATGATGATATCTGCTTCACTCATAGGTTTGCTGAAATGTGTAAAAGCAAGGACACAAACATAGATAAGGGAGTCTGTCTGTCAGAGTGAGTGTGTGTCTGTGTCTCTTCCTGGTTTCTAGTTGAATCTTGCGTAACCCAGATAATCATCCTGCTTTTAACTCCCCTTGCCAATCCTTCCAACTCACCTTGCATGGAAGGCAGATTCTGGGATAAGATAGGGGGATGGAAAGAAGGTGGGAGAGTGGTTGGGAGCCCCTCCCGGGGACTGTGATTTCTGGGAGGGGTATTGTGTTTCTGTATTACTTTTAACTTGCATATAACTGTAAATATTTGTATATATTGTAACTGTTTGTAATATATTGTAAATATCTGCTTGTATATTGTGCTAAGCTGTGAATATAAAGCTTCATTCCTTAACTTCCAGCCTGGCTGAGTCTAGTCTGGGTGAATTCATTGCATGTTGGGGGCGGGTAACTCCCAAACCATCACACTAGTGCCAAGTGCTATGTGGTGTGACAACCAGAAAATGCTAGCATATGAAGTGAGGTAATTCTCATTCTCTGCTCTGCTCTGGAGACAGCTCACTTTGAGGAGTATCCAGGTCTGGAGTTCTCAGTACAAGAAAGACTCAAACCTGTTGGAGCAGGTCCAGAGTAGGGCCACAAAAACTATCAGAAGGGTGGAACAACTTTCCTATAAAGACAGGCTGAGAGGGTTAAATTCTTTAGTATGGAGAAGAGAAGGCTCTGGGGAGACCTTATTGTGGTCATTCAGTATTCAAAGGGGACTTATATGTAAGAGAAGGACAGTCTTTTTAATAGGGCCTGTTGCAATAAGTCAAAGGGTAATGGCTTAAAACNTCAGAGTCCCTCTAACTAGGTGAGCAATTTAAGTTACTTAATAATTAACTGGCTAGACTTGCCCTAAGGAAAAATCCTGTATAACTTTTTTTTTTTTTTTTTTTTTTTTTTTTTTTTTTTTATGGTGGTGGTAAAACACTCAAATAGATTGCCCAGGGAGATGATGGATGCTCCACCTCTGGAAATATTCAAGGTCAGGTTTGATGGGGCTCTGAGCAAGTTGATCTAGTTAAAGATATCTGTGCTCCCTGCAGGAGAATTGATCTAGATGAGTTTTAGAGGTCTTTTCTAACACAAGCCACTCTATGAATTCTATGAATGATACAGATATAAGCTGCCTGTACTGCTTGATTGTGGGCCTGCATTTACTTCCTGAATGGCTATGCAGATGTATTTAGCAGCCTGATGTGCCTTTGCCTAAGCTATGCTCCTTATAAACTCTTTCTGTTTGACTCCTCTGTGCCCAGTCCTCTAGATGTAAGGAAGAGATTTTACCTTCTGTTCCTCCTAAAATATTCAGACTAAATATATTTTAAATTGAAACATCCAAGCAATATGCCTCAATCCATGTTTAACACATGTAAATAATACACCTGATTTTTCACTAAGCAATCCCCCCCATCCCCAGTACTGTGGAGTATATTAATATCCATAAATGGTGAAAGAACCTTGGAATTCCCAGCAACCCTTCACAAAGAAAAAAATTACTGTTATTATCACAATGTGTAATGGGAATGCTATTTGAGATGCATCATACTCTTTACACACTGCAAGAAACATTCTCTGGTGCTTGAATCTCATAATTTTCCTTGGAAAAAATGTCATGGAATCAAACCCACAAGCTGTATGTTGAAATAACATTGCAAGCCTGGTTGTAGCCCATGACAGTAATGAAAATACTTAATTAGGGTTTCCAGCATTACCTCCAATGCACTCCACATTGGATAATGACTACAGCGTATGTCTCATGGTGTTCATACACTGAGATCTCTCAGGGGCTGAAGAGTACCTCTGTATCCAGGCAGCCTGGGTGAATTGGAAAGGATTTTATCTTATTTCTTGAACTTGCTATTTCTGTGGGTTTCTGAGTGATCTTTGATGTCATTTGAATACTGTAATCTTGGTAATAGAAACTATTCTTTACAATTACATCCAAATAATCCAAGGGCAGCCTAAATATGGGAATGTTATTAGCCAAATTGTTAAAGACTACTGCTTTAGCTTGGGGGTGGGGTGTGTTTGGTTGGGTTTTGTTTGTTTGTTTGTTTGTTTTTGGTTTTTAAAAATTTTGTTCTGTGGTGTGATTTTTTTTTTTTTCTTATGTTACTGTAACTTTCAAAGACAAAGCACTAAACGAAGGTCTTAAGAGTCCAGCATATCAAGTTCTCCTCCCCCTCTACTCTGCCTTGGTGAAACCTCATCATGATTATTGTCTTCAGTTTTGGGCTCCCCAGTTTAAGAGGGACAGGGATCTGGTGGAGAAGGTCCAGCAGAAGACTACAAGGATGATTAGGGGACATGAACACTGCCTGATGAGGAGAGGCTGAGGGACCTGAGGCTTTTTAGTCTGGAGAAGAGAAGACTGAGAGGAGATCTAACAAATGTTTATAAATATCTGAGGGCTGGGTGTCAGGAGGGGATGGGGACAGGCTCTTCTCACTTGCTCCCTGTGATAGGACAGGGAGCAATGGATATAAGCTGCAGCACAGGAGGTTCCACCTCAACACAAAGGGGGGAACTTCTTTACTTGTAAGAGTCACAGAGCACAGAAACAGGCTCCCCAAAGGGGCTGTGGAGTCTCCTTCTCTGGAGACTTTCAAGGCCTGTCTGGATGCATTCCTGTGTGACCTGTGTGGTCCTGCTCTGGCAGGAGGGTTGGACTCGATGACCACTTTGGGTCTCTTCCAACCCCTGACATCCTGTGATCCTGTGAGTCAGGAGTTTCTCACAAGATTTCTAGGTGATTTTAGACAGTCACCTAACTCCAGATACGGCTTAGTTAGGTTCGATGCTAGGCTTCCTGTCTTGCCAAATGACAAGAAAGAAAGGAAAAAAAAAAAAAAAAAAGGCAAAGACTTTCAGACAGAAGTTAATTGCATATCAACAAGGATTGCCCAGATTACTAATTTTCTTCTTTAAAAGCTGAGGGAACCTTGGCCAGATGTTTTCTTGCTTGAGGAGCATTGGTCAAGTAAGTAAACTAAACATTTTGGTATATGTCTCCAGGCAGCAGATATTTAACTGAGGTTGGCCTTTGCACAACGTGGAACATTGAAAGAATCATAGAATCATAGAATGGTTTAGGCTGGAAGCAACCTCAAAGGTCATCTAGTTCTAACCCCCTGCCATAGGCAGGGACACCTCCCACTAGAAGAGGTTGCTTGAGGCCTCAAAGATTCAGTAAGCAAGAGATGCTAAGTCAGAAGTAGCTCAGCTGGACAAGTGGCCAAACACAAGTTCTGTCAGCAGGATATGATATTCATATGGCACTTAAAATCAAATAGAGGCTAGGTTTTTCACTCCTCCATGTGCATAGGCTTCATAGGACGTTAGCTCATGTCGTTACTAAGGTCTGGAATATTTCAAGCTCTACTTTTGTCTACAAAGAAAGAGTTAGAATTTTCTGGCATCCAGGACATGTGTTTCTACACCGGGGTCTTCAACAACATGTCAGAAGTGTAACCTGCCTTGAACTTTCATTGTAGGTTCACCATGGCTTCCAACACTGTTCTGGAG
This sequence comes from Psilopogon haemacephalus, assembly GCA_013396835.1. Classification (NCBI taxonomy): domain Eukaryota; kingdom Metazoa; phylum Chordata; class Aves; order Piciformes; family Megalaimidae; genus Psilopogon; species Psilopogon haemacephalus. The sequence goes on along the minus strand of VWZI01008858.1, from coordinate 507,350 downwards.
GGAGTTCTGGGATGTCATGTAGAGTCATGCAGAGTGACCCCAAGAATTACCATCCTGATTTTGGGAACTGCTCTGACAAATGGTTATGTCACAGAAGCAGAGCAACTCAGGTGAGGACAAATTGAAGATTCACTGTTGCCACTCTTATTAGTGCCTGGCTCATCTGGTCTGCTCCAAAATTGCAGCTTATTGGTTGAGGTCCTGCTGCTTATTGTAAATCACTATTTAGCTCACACAGTTCTTTAGCATCAACCCGAGTTTACAGCAAATTTAATACAGTCTAAATGAGAATCATGTCTGGCTTTGTAAAGCTACTTCAGAGCTATGTTGACTTTTATTGAAATCGTATTTATTTTTACAGGGATAGTGTTTTCCTTTTCCCACATCTTGCAACATGCTTAAGAAAGAGGCAGAAGACTTACCCTTCTGCATCCAGACCACTAAATTCCAAATCACATCCAGCTAAGATGCAGTCAGGGAAAAACCACTAAACTTGTGAGGCTTCCCAAAATGAGGGGCATGTTTGTACAGGGAGGACACATTTTGCTTGGAACAGGCTGTATCCTAAATGAACACAATGTAGTAAATAATTATTATAACCAAGTTTATCATATATTAGCACCAGCAGCTTTCTCAGTGAGTGGCTTTGCTCAGCATCATTTAGAAACTAATTTCAATTTTGCAGAGGTCCATAAAATATATCTATGGTAACTGCATAGCACATTGTTACCTAGATAACTTTTAAACACTCCAGAAAGAGTATCCACACTCCAGAGCTTTAAGGTCGATTTTTTCCCTCAGGCAGCTACACTAGCTTACCTCTAGGCCATGAACAGGATGCTTCTAACATCTAAAAATGAGCACTGATAGGCTTGGGCCAAAACTGGATCAGATTTTGTCCTAGCAATTAAACTTCAGGCATGCCCATAGCAGGATTAACTCCATTTTTCTATTTTTACATTACAGCTGTAGCCATACAAACAAGTCTGGATTGACTTGATGTTTCTAATCCTGATGAATGCTTGCAAGTTTGCCATAGAGACTAAAATCCCAGAGAGTCATGGTTTATTAAGACCTCATGCTATTTCACGAAGCAGTGTTATTTCCTGGCAGTTGAGGCTCACATTTTTACAAGATGTAAGACAGAAAGAAGTCAAATTGGCAAGAATGGACATGTTCCTTATCACTCCATATATATATATGTGTGTGTGTATATATATATATATATATGTATATATATATATATATCACAGATGTCTCACAAGACAAAAAAGCTGAAACTGTTCTTCAGTGGTACAGATAATTTATGTTCCCCTTCCATAGCTAAATGTTCTTTCACAATTACAAAATATTTCCTTCTCTTTCCTCCTTTAAAAAAAAAAGAAAGAAAGCACTGCTTGGGATGCATGATGGCATGCATGAAATAGGGGACTGTGATGTGTGGAGTGTAACTTTTATGTAAGTTGTCATCTTTATCTGCTGTTCCTCACACAGGATGCCCTCTTTCCCTGCAGAGTAAGCACACAAAAAAACCCCAAAAAATAGTGGTGCTGAAATACTTTGATTTGTGAGATTTAGAAAATCTTTTGTCTTAGGGTAGGATATTAAAAAAAAAAAAAAAAAAAGTTAACCCATAGATCATTAGTAAGCATTTAGTAAGGCAAGCATTGCTTGTGTACTCACCTGAGCTCTTGTTACGTGGTGGCTTTGTTCCGAGATGAAATGCAGATTCAAGGTTCAAAAGTAGAACCTGTGTTGCCAGCTTGCGTTTCTGAGACAAACTGAAATATAGCAAAAGTACAACCACAGTCATGGGATGAGAAGTCCATTGTAGACTGAAACCATCAACACCAGACTTGTGTCAAATATTTTTTGTCATGATGAGGCCAGTTAGGAACAACTAGTTTGTGTCTCTTTTTGTTTTTGGTTCTGTGTGACTGTTTATAGGGAATAGGATGGAGAGGTTTTATATATATGATTCTATTGTTCCTACAATTGAATTTATTTGGGCAAGTTACTCATCTGTGACTAATAATATTTGTTACAATGCCATGGACATGCTGTTCTAGAAGACCTTTTATGTCTCTTTTTTTCTTCTTTACTGTGTGCTGCATAGGAATTTCCCCTACAATATTTTATCAAGGATCTCACAACTCTTATTTACAAGTACTTATTAATCACAACAACTTGCTCAGGAACCAGAAATAAGATTACTCTCAGTCAAATGTCACTTAAACCCAGAAGACAAAAAAAAAAAAAACAAACCCATACATGATTCCAATCTGCATTGCTGTCCTTGTTCTAAATGCTGCTTTTATAACACAGCATCTCAAGCACAGTGTGGAGGATGAGCATGTCACACTAGAGAGATTCTTTCTCTGTGTAATCCCAGTTACACCACTGACTGAAAAACCACAGGACAAGGCCAACACTGATACTTCTCCACTCTCAGAATTTTAGACCACTTTTATTTGCCTTCCATGTTTTTACATAGGTTTGCCTTTTCAACCAAACCTTGAGGGTAACAAATATACTTTAATTTAAAAAGGTTTAAAAACCTTGCAAAATCACATGACCCCAGAAGCTGCCTTTTGAAGAAAAACAAAACTCATGGGTGTTTTATTGACATTATTCTCCTTTTGGTTTTATTTTTACCAATTGCTAGTTAGTGTAACCCTACATCTCTCATTGAAATGGGTTTGTACTTTTGATATATTTTGTTTTTGTCTCAGAAATGCAAGTTGGCAACACAGGTTCTACTTTTGAACCTTGAATCTACAATTCATCTCAGAACAAAGCCACCATGTAACAGGAGCTCAGGTGAATACACAAGCAATGCTTACTGTGTCAGTTTGAATTAATTGGAGGATTTGAATAAAAATTAGACTATAGGCTGAGAGAGGAAAGCACTGATGGTGCTACTTTGCTCATAGCTCTACTGAGTAAGAAAAAAAAATGTTTTAAGAGTTGTAACCAAACTATAGATAAGTCAGACTGCTTTAGATGTCTTTGGGGCTGTGGCTGCTCTTCCATGGCTTTTTTTCCCTGCCTTTTGTAGCTGAATGTGAATAATTGCACTAACTTCTTTCCTGTTGCTAACCCTCCTGGCTGATCTACCTCTGCCTATCTGTTGCATGAAACAGATGGTGAGATAAGATAAGGGAAGGGAGGAAGGTGGTAGGGGTGGTTGGTGACCCCTCTTAGGGATTTTGATCTCTGGGAGGGGTGTGGTGTTTCTGTACTAACTTTTTACTGCATATATCTGTATACATCTGTTATACATTGTAAATATCTGCTTGTATATTGTGCATAGCTGTAAATATAAAGCTTCATTTATTAACTTCCAGCTGACTGAGTCCTAGCCTGGGTTATTTCAAAATGTGGAGGGGGCAGCTAACTGCTAAACCACGACATTTACCTTACTAATGATCTATGGGTTAATTTTTTTTTTTTATCTCCTACCCTAGGAGAAAATAATATTGAAGATATGACTGAGGGCAACAGAGGTTCATTAGCGTGACGACAAAAATGTTAGCATGTCCAAGTTAAGCTAATCATAGGCACTTTCAAAAGCCAATGGAAGAAGACAGAGATGAGAGATCGAGTCCAATTATTTTAAACGTCCATCTTAGTATGAGAGGAATTTCCCTCTGGGATTGACCAAAGAGGGAGTCTAGTTCACTCCTTGGAATACATGCATAAGAGAAGCATAATCTAATTATTTTAGATGACCTTAATTCTACCCTCTATGCCTTCAGCAGAGCTCCCGGAAGTCATGGGGTGTCTTGAAATCTTCTGGGAAAATACCAACCTTTGCAAAAGGGCAGAGTGAAAACCACACATGAAAAAGTGTTTCAAAATAGCATTGATGTGGGGTATAAACTACGTGCATCCTCTGAGCAAGGACAAATTCTGCTGTCTCATTTCTGTCCCAGTCCTGAAGTTTGCATGTTGCAACCCTCTGGGATATGATGAAGGAGCTAAAATATTTCACTTCTGTAGTGGGTTCTTACAGCAAACAGTCATCTTGAAAAATCCAAAATCCTAGGAAGCAGCGCAGCCAGGGCAGTATACCCAAGATAGAAACACCTCTAAGATTGTCTATTGATTTTCTACTCTGTGCAAGCAGTATGTACACAAGCAGACTGGAAAATAGCTGAGGATGTTCTGTTCCATCTGCACCACAAGTTCCCCCCGTTCTGATGCTGAGGTATAATTAGAACATATGTTTTCTTTTGTCACACAAAGCCAAGCCACAACAATGTGCAGTAATGTGCACTTCCATTGTTGGTATTACTGTGGGGCAGACAGGGTCTAGCTCAAAAGCTCCATGGTGGAAGAGTGCAACCCTAATTGCCTTGAAATTGGGTCTAGAGGGAGCAGTTTCCTGTCTAAACCTGCTGTGCTAATTATAGTCTTGCAATATGAACATGAACTTTGACCCATGTTTGCAGACATAGCTTGAGGACAGCCCTTGGCCCGGCTCCAGCAGCAGCCTCCACATGGGTAGGTCCCATGAATCATCACAAAAGCAGATGCTCCATGTGTACATTAAAAGAGGTGGAAAAATGCTGGCTGAACAAAATGATTCTAAACAAAACCTCTAATGCAAACAGGGTGGGTGGAAATGCACAGATGGACTTTATGAAAGTATATTTGTCTAAGCACAGATTGGAACATAAAGATTGTTTTATAAATAAGACACAAAACTGAAGGGAATCCAGCTTCAAACTCTGGCTCTTGTAGATACTTGTTTCATATTTTTCATCAAGATACCGATTTGACCATTCACAGTAATAAAGACTTTAGAAGAATTGGGCAATGGGTGTAAATTGCAGCACAAGAGGATCCATCTCAACACAAGAGGGAACTTCTTGACTGTAAGGGTCCCAGAGCACTGGAACAGCCGCCCCAGAGAGGTTGTGGAGTCTCCCTCTCTGGAGACTTTCAAGGTCTGTCTGGATGCATTCCTTTGTGATCTGTGCTAGATTGTATGGTCCTGCTCTGGCAGGGGGGTTGGACTTGATGATCTTCTTTGGTCCCTTCCAACAGCTAACATTCTGTGATCCTGTGATCCTGTGATCTCAGGTCTCCTATCTGCAAGATGGAGAACTTGTATTTCCTTTTCATATCTGTTGGGTTTTTGCATCAGCTGAAACTTCCTGGATCCTGGACAATTACCAAGCATCATGAAACGGCAGCTGAGCTGATGTTTTATATCCTTTAACTGTGATTCTATAACTGAAATACAAATGGGAGTCGTCTTGTTTAAAATTTTTTAACATAAAAATAATATTCTAGGAGACATGAAAGTGAGAAGATAGTATATTTGGTCAGCCCTGTTTAGGAGCTGACTTGCTGCAAAGTAGTTCTGTGGAAAAATACCTGAGAGTCTGGGTGGACACTGGGGTGATTATGAGCCAACAATGTGCCCTTGTGGCCAAATGGGCCAATGGCATCCTGGGGTACATCAAGAAGAGTGTGGCAAGCAGGTCAAGGCAGACTCTCCTCCACTGCTACTCTGACCAAGTGAGGCCTCATTTGGGATTCTGTGTCTAGTTCTGGACTCCACACATGAAGAAGGTCAGGCAATTGCTTGAGTGGGTACAGCAAAGGGCTGTAAAGATGATTAGTGTACAAGAACATCTGTCTTATGAAGAAAGGCTGTGGGACTTGGAACATTTTTAGCCTGGAGAAGAGAAGACTGAAGGGGAATCTTATCAATGTTATTAATACTTAAAAGGTGAGTACCAAGAGGATGGGGACAGGGTTTTTTTCAGTGCTGTCCAGTGATAAGACAAGATGTAAGGAGCACAAATTTAAACATAGGAAGTTCCATCTAAACATGAAGAGGAAGTTCTTTACTTTGAGAGTGGTAGAACACTGGAACAGGCTGCTCAGAGGAGCAGTGGAGTCTCCAGCTCTGGAGTTATTCAAAACCCACCTGGATGCATTTCTGTGAAACTTGTTCTAGGCAAACCTGCTCTGGTGAGGAGTTTGGACTAGATGAACTCCAGAGGCTCCTTTCAACCCCTATCATTCTGTGATGACTATTGATTTTTAAGAAATGTGTCTGTCATTTAGGTCAGCAGTGACTGGAAATATCCCATAAACGAGTGGACAGATAGATACGTTAAATGTATACAATACTGAGCGGAGGTTTAGCACATTTCTGATCCTTCCTCTAATGTATTTGCAGTTTATATCTACTTCTGTCTCTGCAACTCTGGCTCTGAGATGAAATGTGTTACATGGCTGGTGATAAGCCTGTATTGATAAGTAACAAAGGCAGCTAGACCGCTGCAGCACTCCTCTGCATAGATAAACACTTGAAGTGAAAAACTGAAATGCGGCTCAGCAGGAGTGCACTGCTCTGGTGTACTGAAAAGCTGGCCCATCAAGCTGACAGCAGGTGCATGCCTTGGAGCTACAGCATGTGCTGTACTAGCACAGTTATTTTTCATCCTTTCCTTTGTAAAACCTTGCAATCTAACCTGCTTACAAGGTTACCCCAAGTAATTAAAATTTCACGAACCTTTGGCTGAGATAGACAAGGCTAGGTGATGAAATAACCTTGAAGCACTCGGGTGAAACATCTCAATTTTTTTGGCTTGAATTCCAGGAACTAAGGTTGACCTCTGTCAAATTATGGTGTCTGAATTTGATAGGATAAAACTCTCCCTTGGTATTGTCTCTCAGAGTAATTTCCTACTGTGCATGAAACACAGAAAACCCTTTCAGGAATACATGGTACCACTGTAAGGTGCTAAGACATGCAAACCAAGATAAATGGAGAAAGTAAGGAAAACTATCTTTAGCAAGTTCCCCCAGAGGAGAAAAAAAAAAAAAATCATCAGTGCCACGGGGAAATCATCAATGGAATTGTTCACATGGGGTCTTGAGGAATGGAAGGACTTTTATGAAGGAGCATTTGTAAGCAGGTCAGTTCATCCACTCACAAATCCCAATTAGTTTTCCAAGCCTGGCAGCATCTTGCACTAGGAGCTGTAACCAAGGTTGCGTGGTCAGACATTGAGTGCTAAGGACAGTAGGCTTTTCATTCAGGAGAGTTTTCAAAAGCATTCCATTTCAAACATGTTGTCCATCACCCCAGGTACATTTGAAATGGAGGATCATGCATTATTGATAATTTGATTCCAGCCAGAAGTAATTAATGCAATGTGCTCAGCTAAAAGTCTTCAGCGTTCGCTAAGTCTGACTGTTTTGTTAGCAGCCTCAAAAGGATAATTGCTATGCAGTTCCAAAACTCCAAGCACTGGCAAAGTCTGAGGACTATTTATCAATGCACTGTATTAAATACATCTGAGAGTGTCACAAGAACTTGGAAAGTATTGCAGCCAAGACAGGATTACTGATGTCTCGTCTGTTAATAGAGGTAACTGGGTACAGTAACCAACACTAGTGAAATGATGACAAGGGGAAAGAGATCCAGAAGTGGATCTCTTATTTCAGTGAAAGGCTCTCTGAACTATGTAAAAACTTGGCATGAAAGGAAGATTTGGCTTCCAGGTTTCCAGGTTATGTTAGCCACATAGACACTAATAAGACCTAAAACCAAAATTCAAAATTTATCCAAATTTATCTTGAGCAAAAATGACAATCTTTCCATTGATGCAGCCCTGAACACTGTTGAAAATAAATCTGTTTATCAAATGAGAAGCCCACAAAGTCTCCAGTACCTGCATTTTCTGAGTTAGGAAACAAAAGGATTATATGACCATGGGCAGGGTGAAATTTCTACACAACAGACCAGCAATTCATGTTTTATCATCTCAACACAAAATAAAAATGGAACACATGCCTTGGAATTATGAAACTGTGGTTGAATTTCCAAGAAAGCTTAGCAGCCGTGATTGAGCCAAGTGCCTCAAGCCTGGAATCCTGGTGTGAGCACAATGGAGGAGGAGAGAGTGTTTGGAATGCTTGTGGCCAGGAAAGTCTTCAGGCTCAAAGAGGTCAGAGGGGCTGCTCAGAGAGGGGGGAAGATTACTGCGATGGTGTGAACAATGTGGAACCAGATTTCCTGCCAAAGCAAACGAGTTAGGTGTGAATGCTTCACTAAACAAAACAAGCAGTCAGGCAATCAGGAATCCCGACAAAGACCATTCTGATGAAAAGGTCCAAAACTAGAAAGATAGTTGTGAAATGAAAACTGATCTTTAGGATTACCTGGGTCAGAAATATATCTTTCAGCTGTGTTTCCTTTTATATCTTGTCCCTTTCTTAGCTGCTTCTCGGTCTCAAAGATAGACATGCTGACACCATCATGAATATGGTTCAAAGGAAAAGCAACTTTCCACATTAAAAAAAAAAAAACAAAAAAAAAAAACCAAACACAACACCAAAAAACACCAAAAAACAAAACCAAAACAACCCAACACCCTAATAAACCTGTAATTTCAAATATTTTGCCCAAACTCTGTTTTCAGGACAGGTGAAGGAAGAGGAAAGTGGAGATAGGCAACGTGTTTACTGACACATGGAAAGTCCTCACAGCAGTTGGGACCATCAGGATTTCACTCTGACGGTTTACCCCAGAAGGGAGAGAATCTGAATTTGCAAGTTCCCTGCTCACACTGACATTTTAAGTTACTGGAAGTATGACAATGGATCTTTTCTTGCTCTGTTCCTGGCTGTTTTCCAGGGGACTGGGACCAGATCCCTCATCTGTGATAATACAAATTAGTGCTGAGGGTGTTGGATCTTCTCTTTTCTTACCTCACACCATGCCAATACAAAACCTCTTACCTTGATGTGTCATCTGTGTAAGGGAATCATCTGCTCCTCTGTTTCCTGGACCTAGATCTTCACCATCATTTCACATCATATTCTCTTTCAGAATGATTAGTTCCGAGGGGCAATAAAAAAATATCAGGGAACAAAATAAGAAGCAGCAGAAATATTTGCATTGGGATTAAACAATTCAAAACACTTTGTAGAAAAAAAAAAAAAACAAATAAATGTTTGAAGTAGTCCAGACATTTGGAGTAGTAGTGAAACGCTGGGCCCCATATTACCTATGATTTCCTGCACAATGATGAAAAGTGAGGACCCCTGAGAGCTTGTGAAAGTAAATGAGTCAGGGACTCCTGATTCTTTTTTTCCAGTCAGTTTAGTGAAAGAAAACCAAACAAACAAAAAGAACAAACCAAACAACAAAACCCCAAAGCATTCACATTTTTAATTGTGTTTGCTGCTCTCTGGAACCACATAGAGAGAACAGTATTGTATTTCAAGTCAGCAGTCTGAATACTGACATTTTTTGCCTCAGCTTTCATGATGGAAGTGTGACTGCAGCCTTCATTACAAAATCTCCTCAAACAGCCAAGGGTTTATGCAAGAAGGAACACATTGCCATATCCTACCTTTTTTATTGCATTTCTGCCTTTTGTACAGCAGTTGGTTCTGTCAACACTTTATTTTTCTTCACTGAGAAAAAAATCTTTGATCCAAAAGGACCTCTGAATGGTAGCATGAGATTTTTTTGAGCTTTGAATGAAGGCTGTGTCTGACTCATCAGCTACTGGACGCCAATCTGGAAAGTTTTAAACTCTCCTGACAGTCCTGGCCATTAATAACTGAGATGATACACTCTTTTCTGAGACTGCCAACAACCTCATCTGTCATAGGCTTTAGTGAGAACAGTGTAGACTATTTCTGTGTCACTTAATACTTCTTCAATATGAGGGTAGTGAGGAACTGGAATAGGTTGCCCGTGAGATTGTGCATGTCCCCTCCCTGGAAGTGTTCAAGACCAGGATGGATGGGGCCTTGAGCAACCTGGTCTAGTGGAAAGTGTCTCTGTCCATGGCAGGGAGGGTAGAACTAGATGATCTTTAAGGTCCCTTCCCACCCAAACCATTCTATGATTCTGCAGAGGACATTTCAGTTAATAAAGAATTCCCTGGAAAAGTAGTGGGGGGGGGTTCAGTAGGTGTCCTTGGAAGGATTGTGCTGCAGATCCAGAGTCTTCTAAGTCATCTGCAATTTCTGTAGCCATAAGAAAGCAGAGTAGTGTTTCCTAGAAGAATGACTGAGAAACCTACTTCTGCTGAGTGCTTTTCAAGTTTCCCTCCAGCAGTAGACTGTTTTGGGAAACTTGAGATAAGAGCTCTTGTTGCAGCTTTCAACATCTGCAAGGTGTTTCTGTACTTTGTATTTGCTGTCTGGCTACAGGGACTGCCCCAGAGCTGTAATATAAAATAAACCCACTCATATACCACAAACTCTACAGGTTCAGGCTACAGCCAAAAAAGTACAGCCAGTGAAGGCTATAGCCACTGAGGTAAAATAAATATATGAGAGTAAACTTGATGCTTTTCTGCTGCGAAAGATGAACAGGCAATGATGTACAGGAGAAAGCCTGCAGTGTGTTACCAAGCTGTTAATTGTGCATCTAAAAGCATTGTAAAGACTTCATCAGTCACCAGGACCAGTTGACAGTGTGTCGTAGTAGGGTGAGAAGATATTGTCTGCCTGTATGTGTGTGTGTATATTTGTTTATTTATTTATAAAATATATGTTTTCCTAACAAACACTGCTATAGTGTTCCTGCCCAGGATTTGCTGGAAATTCTCTGCTTTAGGCTCTTGATTAAAAAATACTCACAGAAAGCATGCAACCCAGTTGCACATCACACTCAGAGGGAGATTTGGGAAATAGCTAATTATATGTCCCTGTGTAATTGTGGCAATATTTCAGTTTCATTGAGTCTGTACCTTGGCAACATGATGCACACTCTCAGAGAGAAGCTCACACTGACAGAATGAGCCTCCATGTCACCTGGCATGGCTGTCTTCAGCTAAGCACCTGCTCCTCTTCCACAGCATCAACAACTGATGCTGTGAAGAGTAACACCAAACATTCTCTGCATATAGATGCCTGTCTTCTGCTCATCACCCCTGCAGATCTCTAGTCCTTTCTCTTTGAAGAAGATCTAAGTTAGTTATCAAATACCATGGCCTGATATTTGATGCTTTCACCTTTTGTCCTGGTTCTACCCGCACTGTGCCCACAGGGTGATGGAACTTTGAAGCTATGCCCTAGTTTTCTAAAGAAGCCATGGGCCATGCTCAGCCCTACATGACTCCCCCTTCTTTAAGGCTGGATACTGGTGACCTTGCAGTACCAACACTTTTGGTTTGCCCTTCCCTGGCCACTAAGAGTTTGACTTGAAGTCAGAGAAACCTTTGCTACCGGTTTCAGTGGGAGGAGACCTCAGTTCTGTTTGACCCTTTGTATTCTTTCAAAGCACTCAAAACAAAACTTCAGCCTGCTTCCAGAGCCAGACACTTTCTTGGCCAGTTGTAAGAAGCCATCCTGATCTGGCTGCAGTACAAGTAGTCACAATTTCACTTGGATGCATTGTTCCCAAACAATGCCTCCAATGTATTAGGAAAAAAAAAAAAAAAAAAAAAGGTTTCTTTCGATGTCAGCTGTGATGCAGGTTTGGATTGGGGTTTTTGTGGGGTTTTTTGTTGTTTGTTTGTTTTTTTAAATCTCAACAGACTTTTGTTCACAAACCTATTTACTGTGGTGCATGAATGAAAATGCTGAGTGGGAATTAACCATGCTGTGCCTCTCACACAACTGCAGTGCAGTTTTCATTTGTTTATTTCCCCCCTATACTACCACCAGTAGATTTTACCTACTACCCTTCAATGTTGCTCTCAGTGCTGTGAATCAGACACTTTCTGCAGAGATCCATTCTTTTAATTAGCACCAAACTCACTCCCCAAGCAGCTTTAAACAATATAAACACTAAATTAATTTGGATTTGATTCCTTTGTCTCTTTTATTTTTATAGTCAAAGTCAACATAATCTGTGAAGTAAATTTAATGAAAAATGAAGATGGAATAGCTCCCACAGCAGCAGCACAGTGACAAGCAACAGTGCAACTGCAAGGCACAAGGAGTTAGAATCATAGAATGGTTTAGGTTGGAAGAGACCTCAAAGATCATCCAGTTCCAACCCCCTGCCATAGGCAGGGACACCTCTATATAGAACAGGTCACTCAAGGCTTCATCCAACCTGGCCTTGAACCCCTCCGGGGAGGGAGCAGCCACAACCTCCCTGGGCAACCTGTTCCTTTATCTCACCACCCTCATTGTAAAGAGTTTCTTTCTAACATCCCGTTTAAATCTCCCCTCTGCCAGTTTCAACCCATTACCTCTCATCCTGTTATTAAAAGACCTTGTCAATAGTTCCTCCCCAGCCCTCCTGTAGGCCCCTTTCAGATACTGGAAGGCTATTAGAAGGTCTCCTGGAAGCCTTCTCTTCTCCAGGCTGAAAAGCCCCAACTCTCTCAGCCTATCTTCATAGAAGAGCTGCTCCAGCCCTCTGAGCATCTTCGTGGCCCTCCTCTGGACTCGCTCCAACAGTTCCATGTCCTTCTTGTGCTGGGGGCTCCAGAACTGCAGACAGTACTCCAGGTGAGTTTGTGACATGGTGGCCTTATTGAGAGCTAAGCATAGGCCAATAGGTCTATTTTTAGTATACTAAAATATTCCAGAAAGGTGGAAAAGGATTTAAATTTGGAGCTGGGTTCCAGAAAAGAGGGTTGTGGGGATATTTTTTTATTTATTTGGTATTTTTTGGGGGGGGCTATGTGTTGCTTGGGTTTTTTTTGCTTGTTGAGTTTGGCTTTTGGTTTTGTTTGTTTTGTTTTGGGGGGGTAGTTTTGTTGGTTTTTTTTATTGGCTCCTGGGAGTAAGTTCTCCTTCTGGAGCATTTGTGGCATCTTGGCAGAGGAAGAATTAGTCCTCTCATAAACACTCTTGAGTGCAGCTGGCGTAAATCAGTACAGACTGCCACTTCTGGCTCTGCTGGCATTTCTGACTTCAGCTGAAAGGCAGGTCCACAGCTTTTGATAGAAAGATCACTGCCAAATTTAAGAGCTTCAGCCCTTGTTCAGGCATTCATTACCAGGCATGAAAGGAGTGCAAACTGCCATGCAAGTGATCTGAAGCAAACACATCTGTCAGAGTTCAGCTTCTTTCTCTGCCTGTCAGCCTTCTGCTGCCGCTGAAAGCAGTCAGGCTTGTGACTGTATTTTTGACTGTGTCGACTGGGTCAGAAACTATTTGTCAGGTTGATCCTTTAACTGGCTCTATGGGAGTGTGTCTCCTGAGAATTCTTACCTCTGAGGGTTCCCACAGGCAGGCATGGCCCTGTGTGTCATGAAGTCGAAGGCATTCAGCCTTCATCTCGCAACACAAGTCCTAATAGCGCAGGAGGCTGTAACAAGAACTGGGAAAAAAATACAGTATTAGAGAAACACGACCATCAGCAGGAACATGGCTACTCTTGAAAGTCTTATTTTGTGCCCACACCTTATGTACTATTTACATACCACAACTGAGGTAGGAGGATGGCTGTAGTAATACACTTAGCTCCTAAAATGCTGTTAGCTGCCTAAATAATTTGTGGATTTGAGACAAATGGAGAGTTGGCATAGGGCTCTCTTCAGCACATTTTGGGAAGTGACAATGACCATCCTGAAAGTTTTAACCCCCCCATATAATCTGTCTCTGGTGAGTGAGAGACAGGATGAGGTTCATCCTCCCACTGCCATTAAGCGTTGCTGGAAAATCCAGACTACATCTGAACAAAGTGCTGTTGGTTACCACACCATCTCTTCCCTCCCCACAAAAGAAATCTAATGAAGCAGTTCATCAGAAACTCGCAGAGTAACAATGGTCAACACTTTTTTTTTCCCCAGTATTTTTTTCCTTTTGTCTCAATTTTGACCGAGTTTCATTTTTAGCCTTTAAAACTAAGGGGAGTCCATTCACTTTTTTTGTGGAAAAGCAATTCTATTTTATGCATTCTGTGCACACGATGTGTCAGACTCTGAGAGCTGAATTTAGGAAGAACAGCAAGCCTCGCTGCTCTTCAGCTTGGGTTCTCATTTAAGGTAAACTGCTTGACACATGCAGATCAGATCACTGCCTTCAGTGGTATGCATAAAATGCTGCTGTAAACTGGTTACAACATCCCTTACACTGTGATTGCTAAAGAGTGATACAGAGCTCCCTGTATCTGTATATATTATTTCTCTGAATGAGGATACATATATGTTAATAAAGGTGACAAAAAATGCTAGCTGCCCCTGAAAAATGGCACATGAAATAAAAATAATAGGAGAATAATTTTTTTTCGGTCTATCTTGCTGAATATCTCAATCTTCACCAGTTAAGCTGGGCAAAATGCTAAGCTCTCCCTTTACAAACCAGCGAGCTGCTGCTAGTTACAATGGTGCTTTTCAACATGGCCATCCACTCATTATGAAAGGTCCAAGACTCCTAAATGATCACTGACCATTGCACAGATGTTGGGTGGGGCTCCCGAAGCCATAATAGGAACCGGGCATCTGAATTCCCTACAGGTTAGTGGAATCCGACTTACAGAATTCCTTAGCTTTGAAAACCGGCTGTAATGTTTAAAAATATCCATTCCCATCTGACTTTGATACCATGGCCTACAAGAAACTATTATTTTCATTGACTTTTGCTCATGAGCCTCTCTGTAGAGTGATTGTGTAGGAAGCAGCCAAGATAAACCACTGAGACATTGCCTCTCATACCGTGATAGCAGAATGCATGAGGAATAACAGCAGTAAGGAAAAGGAGGTCTTCTTAAAAAAACAAAATAAAATTCTTTGTAATGACTCAAAATCTGTCCTGTGAACCGTGGCATTTTCCACACCAATCATACATTCAGCCTCCTCAAGAGAGTAAATTTGGCAGGAATCCTGATGCAAAACTGACTTAATGCTCCTTGACGGCACTTCAGCTCACAGTTGAAGTTCCCTGAATTTTAGTCACCGCTGGATTCAAAGGGTCTTTTTGGGGCAGCTGGAAAGCTAGGAGAGGGAGCTAACTTTATCATGACCAAAGGCTGTGCTAGAAGATTCACATCTGTAGGGGCAGGAATGAGTGACCTCTCAGCTTTGGGCCAGATCAACGTCATAGGAAGAGAAGAAGTTGAAAGCACTGACTATCACCCGTCCCATTAACCAAATTCCCTCACCACCTGAAACTCATATAAAAGCCCTGCTAGGAGGGTGTCTATGTTTCAAAGACCAAATGAGAACCATGTGGAGGATCTTTGGCTTTGTGATCATGTTTATTTTTCTAACTTCATATAGGGAGGAGAAATGGTCCATAAATCTATAATTACTACTATATAAACCACTGCTATATGCTATAGCTGGAGCAAATTAGAGAGAATATGAGCATTTCACATAGCACAGAGCATTGGCTGTGGTGCTGCTATGGTGAAAGACTGAGCTCTAAAATTTAGCCAAGAGAATTATACAATGTGGATCCCTGCAAGAGCAGGAAAACAACCGTGATGCTCCAGCTATATGTGTAACGTACTTATGAAAGCAGTTAACATTGCAGCATTGCCATTTAGTCAGTTGTTTTCTCTCCAATTCTTCATGGTAAACTCTTTCTAATAGGCTACATTTTTTTCTGTTTTCTGTTCTCCTGATAAACAAACAAACAAAAAAACAAAAAACTCAGACAAAACGCTGTAGGGTAGGTATGGTAGATATTCAAGAATTCAAATGCAGCATAACTTCATATACAGAAAGGACATAGAGCTGGCATGTCTTTCAGAAAGTTCAGATTAAAGAACTTAGTTGTCATTAATTTGATTTGCCTATCTGTGTCTGTGTGTGTGTGTGTGTGTGTATATGTGTTCAGAAGGAATTTTTAAAAGATGCTTCATTTTCAATAAATTACAGCAATTTCCATTTGCAGTGAGGAAAGCATGGCTCTAGTCAGCATGCTTCTGTGCATTGTTTCATTACCAGATCACTGAAGTCTTTGGTATTTCAGCTTAAAGCACAATGACCTAAATAGTCTGAGAATGTATTTTTCTTACTAATATGTGGGAGCAGACTTGGCCTCTCGGTATTACTAAGGCTAAAATCTCCTGACCTCTCTGTCAGTCAGCCCACATGCAGGCTTCTCCAATTAAATCTCCTTATTGGATTTGACTGGGCTATTTCTAACAGTGTGGTTCCCTTTAAGGAGGAGTAGTAAAGTCAGGAAGGTGGCCAGATTTACAGCCAAAGACTGTTGCAAAAGCCACTCCAGATTTCAAAGATGTTTGAGCTTAAGGACCCAGGATGGAAGATGGGTGAAATATAGAATTAGATGAAGACATAGGATCATGAGATTGCCTCAGTCCTTCATTTGCATCTTGGCAGAAGCAGATAAAATGAGGTACGAAGAATGAACTAAGAAGAAGGAGGTACAGAGAAACAGGAAAGAAGAGGAAACAAATAATGGGCTATAGAAAAGTGTGGGGGCTACTAGGACACATGGAGAGAGACTGAACAGTCTAAAGAGCTGCATCCAGTGCAACAGAGTGGGTTTGGGGAAATTAGTCACTAATGAAATATAGACATTTTACAAAAATGCTGTACTAAAAGGGGATCTTTTGCCAAACTGATAGTCAAGCTGAAAGCCTAAGGAGGGGTAACCTAGAAGCCTGACCATACTTACCTACCAAGCTTACCACATGGCCAAGACTCTAATTAGGAGGCTACAAGGCTATGTTTCTGAGTTCCTAGCTAAAAAAAAATTAAAACATTTTCTCAAATTCCAGAGGCATTTCTGGGCTCAAGGTGGAACTGGATAGTGAGTGGATTTTAGGAAGAAGTTCATTGCCATGAGAATGATGAAATACTGAAACAGGTTGCTCAGGGAGGTGGTAGAAGTCCCATCCCTGGAATTTTTTAAGGCCAGGCTGGATGGGATTCTGAGCAACCTGATCTAGTGTGCAGTGACCATGGCAGGGTGTTGGAACTCAATGATCCTTGAGGTGCCTTCCAACCCTGACGATTCTACAATTCTATGATTTCTCCATCTTTACTTTTAAAATGTCTAATCAGTTAACAAGCTTCTCAGTTCTTCCATTCTTTTTATTGTTTATTGAACAAGAAGTAAGTGAAACTTACACACTGTTGTGCATTTTTTTTCTTCTAAAATCTTTGGGAACTGGATATATGGCAGACAGCAGCGACTGTTTGTGCACTGGCAAAATCTTATGAGTTGTTTTTTAAATCATTTCAACACTGAAGTTAATTTCAGAGCTACCTTCATTTCATCTTTTTAAGTGTCAAGAATATTCGCCTGATATGCTGTCTCTTTCCAAATGAGTGATTAGAGATACAATGTACTTTTCCTTATACTTCCAAAACTATTCAGTATCTCATGTTCTCCTTACAGAAGATAAATGCTTTAATTAGAATATGCTTTGTATTATCTCTGCTGTGTGTTGTGCTTTACTTCATGGTCTTATATATTCAGAGGTGATCATAGACTGGATACAGCATTTGCATGACTTCTTGTGAACATGCTCAATGCATACTTGTGATTCCCTTCTTACATCCTTCCTTCTGGATCCAACTCCTCCCCATTTTGAAGCTTTTTAATTTTCTCCAGAATGCAAAACCAGGACCCCACTCCTATTGGTATCTTGTGGTAGGATGAGTAATAAAGAAGAACTAATCAGATATAACATCTAGAAAATGTAAGCCTCACCATCTGAAGGACTTCTCAGCTTTTCAGTGTACACCATTTCTGGCTTGAGTAATACAATGTGTTGGGTAGTTGCAATAAATAAAGTCCAAGTAAACTTGATTGGTTTTGCACTTTTTAATGACACTTTATTTTTCAAATTACAGTTCCTTTTGACCTAAAAGAATAGCTGGAGCTGTAATAGCTGCAAGACTTTGTTCCATATTCAACAATTTTAATGAAAAACTACTTTCTTGGAATGTCTATTTTACTTGTTCAGAAAATTAACTAAAGGAAGCAACTTGTTCATCTCGTATGGCACAGCTGCACAGATGTACAATCATGTGACAAATCCTTTCAGTGGCACTGTGACTTTCTATCTGCTGTAAGCTGCCTTGTCTCCCAGTGGCTGGCTCTCCAGGGGAGTCACTCCTGTAGTGGGAGCTTTACTGCTTTCTGCAGATGCCTCGCCATTACTTGCCCTTCCTGAAAAGACAATGTAATTACCATTAAAGTAAATGTAATATCTTTGACACAGCAAGCTAAAAGGTATACACTTTGTCAATGACACTTAAGGAGCTTTTCATGTAGCTATAAATGCTCAGAATCACAGGATGTCAGGGGTTGGAAGGGACCCAAAGTGGTCATCGAGTCCAACCCTCCTGCCAGAGCAGGACTATACAATCTAGCACAGATCACACAGGAATGCATCCAGACAGGCCTTGAAAGTCTCCAGAGAAGGAGACTCCACAACTCCCTTGGGGAGCCTGTTTCTGTGCTCTGTGACTCTTACAAGTAAAGAAGGTCCCCCTTTGTGTTGAGGTGGAACCTCCTGTGCTGCAGCTTATATCCATTGCTCCCTGTCCTATCACAGGGAGCAAGTGAGCAAAGCCTGTCCCCATCCCCTCCTGACACCCAGCCCTCAGATATTTATAAACATTTGTTAGATCTCCTCTCAGTCTTCTCTTCTCCAGACTAAAAAGCCTCAGGTTCCTCAGCCTCTCCTCATGAATCAGTGCTTCAATCCCCTAATCATCCTTGTAGTCTTCTGCTGGACCATCTCCAGCAGATCCCTGTCCCTCTTAAACTGGGGAGCCCAAAACTGAATGCAGTATTCAAAATGAGGTCTCACCAGGGCAGAAGGTGAACCTCCCTTGATCTGCTAGATACACTCTTCTTAATAAACCCCAGGCCTTCTTGGCCACAAGGGCACATTGCTTTCCCATGGATAACCTGTTAGCCACCAGGACTCCCAGGTTCCTCTCCACAGGGCTGCTCTCTCAGGAAGGTTATTTCAGCTTTCAGTCTGTTTTCAAAATGCTGTAACATAATGGCAGATCACCTAATGGCAATTAAGTATCATGCTTCCAGCATGTTTTAAATAACTGCCATTCATATGTGTAAGTTTGCACTCCATTTGTGTCAGACTTCTTTTTGTACTGTCTCATGATACTTACCTAGCAGGCAGGAAATGCCTATCTGCCTGGAAAATATAGAGCACCCAACACCTACTTCCAATACTTCTTCCTTATTCTTTGCCTTCTATGACTTTAGTCTTGAACTCTCTTTGATCAGTGCTGTTGTCTCAACAGCACCAAACAGTCCAAGAAAGTGTACTCATGGTATTTATTTGATGTATCCTAGCCAAAGGGCTCTCATTGCTGCCCCTCATACTAAAGATTTCCAAAAAGCAGAATGGGTAGAAGGCAAATGCTAACCACAACATTCCTGACATGGTCTTGAATTAAGTCTGAACTATGAACACTATTGCTTTATTTGGACTCCTGTTTGGCTACACATGGCATTTCAGAGCCAATGGAGAAGACTTCACCTTTGCTACCAGCAGAATTTTCTACAGGTAGTGTTTAGCCTGGATAACTCAGACATGTAAAGCAAATTGCAACACTGCTTACAAAGTTGTTTTAGGAGGGCTGGTTCTGTTTAGACACCAGTTAGATGAATAAGAAATGTCAACTGGAATCCAGTCTAGCTGTTCAGGATGCAGTGAGTGAGTCCCTTACAAAGGGACTCACTGTCAGGCAGTGCAGTCCACCATACTGTACTTACTGTCTGAATATGCATAAACATTTTGGAGCTGCTGTTCCTAACTGAATTTCAAGTTGTTACATATTCCCTGGAAAAAGCCATACACAACTTTTTTCCACAAAGGCTACTCTTCTTGTTTCTCATTTTGATGTTTTCCATGGAAACCATGATGATTCAGAATATAAAGCATGCCTTTGAAATGCAACCACAGCAGCTCCATTTACTAAACTCAAATCTTTTCAAACACCTTCACTTTGACAAGTCCTCAGGTAAAGTGCCCACAAAATGCCAACTTTACAAACAGCTTGCAAACAAATCTCCAACAGATTTATGGATTCATCTGCAATGAAACAGGTTCAGACTTTCCTCCATGATTTGTAAAGGCACTGCCAGTAAATACCATAAAGAATCATTGCACTTACGACATAACTTTTGTTAAAGTATCTTCACTCATGACAACATACATTTCAATTACATTCCAGGAACAAATATTACATCCCATCATTAAATATTGCAGTCTGATCACAACTTGGACAGTATTTTTACTAAATGGAAAGAAAATTACAGGTAACATTTAAGATGGATATATATGGATATATATATATATATGTGTGTGTGTGTGCATATATATATGTGTGTGTATATATATATATATGTGTGTATATATATATATATGCAACAGCTTCTAGATCCAGCAGTGAATATCCTAAAAGATGTATAACTTCAGCTGTACAAGATATCCTAAATAAAGGAGGTTTTATTCAAAAAATGGCAATTTTGTGAGTTGAGGAGTAATTGAGTTTTCTGTTGGACTGAAACCTAGGGTCTAAGATATTGAGCTTTGAGCCTGTAGTTACACCTAATTTGACATTTCTCAGTCAAGACATTTCACATGGCAATAAACAAAGGATCAAGAAAAAAAAAAAACATTTATTGAAAAGGCAGTTTCAGTTAGATTTTTTTATCTTTTTTTTTTCCCCAGTTCTCAATTTTACTGGAATATGTTGATCCTCCTGAAGGCTCTGCCAAGGCAAATGGAAAACTAAGAAGACATGATTTGTGGTAACCAGCATTGCTTCACCAAGGGCAAACCATGCCTGACAAATTTGGTAGTGGACAAGGGAAGGGCAACTGATGTCATCTACCTGGACCTGAGTAAGGCATTTGACTCTATCCCACATGACACCTTGGTCACCAAGCTGGAAAAACAGAGACTTGATGGGTGGACAACTCACTAAATAAGGAACTGGCTGGATGGTCACATGCAGAGAATGGTGATCAGGGGCACAATTTCCACCTGGAGACCAGTGACAAGTGGCGTCCCTCAGGGGTTAGTGCTGGGACCAGTGCTGGTTAACATCTTTGTCAGTCACATGGACAGAGGAATCGAGTGCACCCTCAGCAAGTTTGCAGATGTCAGCAAGTTTGCAGATGACACCAAGCTGTGTGGCACAGTTGACTTGCTAGAGGGCAGGGATCCATCCAGAGGGACCTGGGCAGGCTGGAGAGGTGGGCCCAGGTCAACCTCATGGCATTCAACAAAGCCAAGTGCAAGGTTCTACACCTGGGTCAGCACAATCCCAAGCACAAATCCAGGCTGGGTGGAGAATGGCTGAAAGCAGCCCTGAGGAAAAAGACCTGGGGGTGCTGGTGGATGAAAAGCTCAACGTGAGTTGACAGAGTGTGTGTGCAGCCCAGACAGCAACTGTGTCCTGGGCTGCATCAAGAGAAGCGTGGCCAGCAGGGCAAGGGAGGGGATTCTTCCCCTTTACTCTGCTCTCGTCAGACCCCACTTGGAGTACTGTGTGCAGTTCTGGAGTCCCCAACACAAGAAGGACATAGAACTGTCAGACCAAGTCCAGAGGAGGGCCACAAAGATGATCAGAGGGCTGGAGCACCTCTGCTATGAGGACCTATGCTATGGGGCTTTTCAGCCTGGAGAAGAGAAGGCTTCCAGGAGACATTATAGTAGCCTTCCAGTATCTGAAAGGGGCCTACAGGAGGGCTGGGGAGGAACTATTGACAAGGTCTTGTAATAACAGGATGAGGAGTAATGGGTTTAAACTGGCAGAGGGGAGATTTAAATGGGATGTTAAGAGGAAGTTCTTTACAGGGAGGGTGGTGAGACACTGGCACAGGTTGGATGAGGCCTTGGGTGACCTGTTCTAGATAGAGGTGTCCCTGCCTATAGCAGGGGGTTGAAACTGGATGATCTTCTGAGCTCACTTCCAACATAAACCATTCTATGATTCTATGATTTGATGATAGATCATAGATGATATAGGAAGCTAGGCAGAGATCAATTTGAAGGAAGAGATGAAAAGGAAAAAATAGGATTCATCACAGCTGGTTGAGACTGCATCAGAACAGACCCTTTCCAGCTTTGCAATTGCACAGGAAAACAGGATTGTTTCATCAGCAATGTCTCTTGCTGTCACACTCATACACTCCATCTACTTGGCATGAGGCCATGAATTTCAACTCACAATGACCAAGATTCCTCAGTCAGAGTAAACAGTGTATCATACAATTCAAAACCACTATCATGGAGATTTGTAATTACTGAAAAGCAGAAAACTGAAGCTAGTTAAGTGGCAAATAATTCCCTCTCAGGATGGACTAAAAAGCAAATCATCCCAAAATGGTTTGCAACATTGCTCTCTCAAATCTCGTATCCAACATCACACCAGCATCCCATACAACAACCTGGCAGCACTCCAGGAACAGAGCCTGGAGCAGTCAGGTAACAACAGGGTGCAGTGCTTCAGATCTGGCAGGAGATATAACTTCTGGTTCAAGGCAGCACAACAACCAAGCAGCAACACAATGCATAGGGAATTTTTTAAAATAGCAAACCTTTCATTTCTCTTGACTGAACACATTCTAAAGCCTCACTTGTCCACTTCTGTAGAAAGCAATTCTTGGGTGAAATGCAAGTTCTTAACTAGCTTGGACTGACACTATTTTGACAAGTACTGATGTACAAACTCCACTGACAAATGAGCTGAGGGTGTTCAGCCATCAGCATCTGAAGTTCATATTGTCCTTCTAACTGAACTGATGAACATTATGAATCTTTTTTCACAAGAATGTGGGCTCAATATTGTTACCAGGAGACCCATAGTATGAGTTTCTTTAAATTAGCATTCCAGGCTGAGGTCTGGATCACAAATGAGTTTGATGTGATATCTATTTAAGTGGAAACTACATGAGAAGTTTCAGTATGGCAGGGTAGGTAAGATTAAAGATGACTATCAAAGCAAGCTATCAAGCTAACATTGCTATGAGTTAGAATTTAGAAGTGAACTGTGTAGCAGCATTACCATGGTGCTGAGGCCAAGCAAATATTGGCTTGAAGAGTTCCCACTTCTGCCTGCAGAATAACATGTTGACATGTACTTTTAAAACCTTTTCCTTGACAATCTATACCCCATAAATTGCACACCATGTGGCTGATTTTCAAAAAAATTGTGACTCATCTTTGTGAATTCTTTCAGTGTGTTTTTTCTCTCCTTTTCAATTTTTACGTTTAACATTCAAATATTTGGTTTTGGCCACTGATGAGGGCAGACCACTGGACTGGCCCATAAACAAATGTGGTTGTGTTCTTATGCCAGTTTGGATGTTTTAAAACTTCCTCCATCTCATAAACTATCTGCCTTGGTAGATATTTTCCCACTTTTGGGGGAGATTTTCTCTATGTGCTGGGAACAGCCTCTGTCCGTGGTGCTCAGTTGTTCTGCCAGAACTGTGACTTCAACTCAAGTCTGGCATTACATAGTTATAGTGCTGCAAGATGAAGTCCCCAGAACTGTTTAAACAGCAGAATTGAGCATTATAAATTTGAAACATCTTGACCAGAAGAAAGCCATCATAGAGACCAAAATATCCCCTCTGAACATAGAAGATATTTAGGGCTACCAGGAAACTGATGAAAAGGCTTACAGTAATCTCTTGATTCCACTTTTGAATAAAGACCAAGAGCATTGATTTCAGATGCTTTGGAGTACAGCATTGGTGCTCTGCGTTTGTATGAGAACCACCAGCTTGATGGTTCTGAGACATTCTAGTATTGTGTTACTCTAACATCAGCCTTAATTGATTTGAGGTGGCCTGTCAGGAATAGGTAGCCTGGAGGCCTGGTGTCTGGGAGAGTACATTTTGTTCCTTCTCCCAAAGCAGAAAAGTTCTGGACTGTGTTCACGTTGAAAATGAGTCTTTAGGACATAAATAACACTTCTAAGCTTGCATGCCTCCAAGAATAATTTAAAATATCTCTGCCTGCCAAAAAAGTAATGGATTTGATTGCTTTTCTTGAGGATATCCAAGTTTATTTGCAAGATATACAGACACAGAAAAACTGAGTGTTCATGATAGAGCAGCAGACTGATATCTCAGCAGAGTTTGTACTGCCCTAAGCAGTAAGAAAAAAAACCCAAAAACTGAAGGAGTGTCACAGATGCACAGAAATTTATAAAGGAGAAATATAAGGTGTATAACAAATAAACAATAAAACCCCAAAGCAATACAAAAACCCCCAAACCCAACAAATCAAACTAAACCAAAACCAAAACCAAAATCTAAAACCAACCAACATAAACTTTTTTTTTTTTTAAATCACCAAAACCCTCCAACTTATACAATGTGAAGTCAAAGCATGCAGGATTCATAATGAGATATGCCTAAAGCCTCAATTAGAACTCTACAGTGGATAGAAATTGTTGTACTTCTTCTAAGTCATATGAATCTCAAAATTCTCATGTTAGGTGTTTCCAGTAGACAAAAGGAGCCCATTTTACCTTATCTTCCACTTTAGTCAAAGCCTGTATCATGACCACAAATTGAGAGCAAACTTTTAGAAGATACAGCTTCATCATATCTTTTAGCATCACTTCAGGAATATTTCTCTAGGTCTAAATCCAGGTCAATGGAACATTAGTACTTGCTATCCTCTATAAAATAAACTTGTTTAATGTTGCCTCTTTTCAGCTTCAGAAGAGTCTTAACTACATACCCTGGACAATGCAAGATGTCAAATAAAAAGTATTCTTTGGCACTGGTGTAGCAGGACTACAGTCAGAGAAAAACATTAGGGAGATAATTTAGTTTTTATTTAATGACTGGAAATATTCCACTCACCTGTGGATGCTTTCAGTCTTCTGATATAATCAGACCAAAAGGAACAGTCTGCTTTTTTCAGTCCTTTAAGAGTTGGCAAGGAGACAGTGAACTCCTTGTAGTTATCACCATTGTCATTGGGCAAGTACATAGGCCAGGAAGGCATCACCCCTGACATTCTTCTTGAGAAACTGTGAGCATAGTTTGGATTTCTAAGAGAATGGGAGAAATGATCATTAGTAAACAATGATGTGAATAGTGAAATGCAGAAGGAGATCAGCTAGGTCAATGTATCCAATCCATCTGAGCAGAAGGGTTCAAATTCAGCCCAGACTGGTGAATCATTCACGGTGCCTCATCTGGCATTAACTTAGTCTGGTTCGTGTCCTAAGAACCCATATTGCTACAGATTTTTAAACACCATAAACAGCACTTTGCTCCCAAAGCAACCCAAGGTGGCCTATAAAGCATGTAAAGTCACAGTTCCCACACTAGCTTTATGGAGGTACTTCTCAAGCATGTCAACACCACACTAAAGCTGAGGGTTATTGGCAGAATAACTGGCAAAAGGTGCACTGTGCTTTCATGTGTTTTCCCCTTTCTTCTGGAATAAGGGAGCCCTTAGCCAAGAGACTTCAGAATTGGAGTCCTAGAACTAAGCTCTGGAAACAACACTAAGGCCTTTGTCGCCTTCATATATTTAAGCAGAATGTGCAGCCACTCCATGTGGAAAAAAAAATTCCTATTACTTCTAGCTAAATGTCATGCTACAAATCTTTGTTATCTGCTTGATATCTTCTCCGTGACCTTCCAAAAGTATTGACAAAAGCCCCTTGTTAGATTGCAAATTGTTAAAGGAAGTGGAGATTGCTTGAGTGCAGGTAAGAGCTGGACTACTTCTTGCCCCCTCCTCAATCATAGCTATTTTTAAACATCAGATACTTACCCAGAGTTTATAAAATTAGAGATATACTGCATAATTTGCAAGGAAAGGCTCTTTTCTTCCAAAGTAAATTGTCCTTCATACTTGGGGTAGAACGGCAGTCCAAATACATATTGAACATCCAGCAAGAGCTCCTGACCCGAACTAAAAAAAATATTTATATAAAGGCAATTAAAGCCATCATTTATTTATTAGAGGGAGAAAGAGAGATAATTTAATTAAGAGACTAAAACAAAGTTTTAAATAATTAATTAAAGCGTTGTGAGCTGTGGCGCTTCTTCAAATCAGAGCATAAAAGAAGAGCAAGCCATAACAAGGTGGGGGAGTTTGCCATGAAGTTAATGCAGGGGCTTTAACAATTGTTACAAGAGGAAATTGTGGAAGACAGCAGGGCACATTTTCTAAATTAACTGGACATAGAAGAGGAAGTGAGAGAGGGGAAAAGCCACTTGGCTACTCTTTAAATACCTCTTGAGTTTGGTACAGATTTTCATGAAAATTAGATTCAGAAAGTGGAAGCAAGTGGTGACATGGAATCTGGCAGCCATGACGGAAGGTTAATTATGGTTTATTTCACAGACTTGGAACACAACCCTGGCTCTTCTTAGCGGCAATTGGAATTTTTCCATTGCCTTCACTGTGTCCAGAATTCTGCCCCAAATCTTTGAATAAGGAAAGATGTAATAGGAGATGTTTATGAAGATTTCTCTTAGACAAAGTTTTAATCTAATTTTTCTGCTGGCTGGGAGGTTTTGGTTCATACAGTCTGTGCTTCCCAGCTTTCATATGGCAGTCAAATCAAAACAGCTTGAGATAATCACTTTGCTCAGGTTTAAGACAGAACAATTGTTGTGTAGTTCCACATAATAATTGACAGATATGATAAGGAATATTCTGAACATTGCAACAATTTAGAATCAAAACTGGCCAGGCAAGACAGCTAGTAGGACCTGGTAGAAAAGGTCACACAACTCAACATCTTCAGTCCTGTAGAAAAACCACGGCCAGCTTCTAATAATCCAGTTATAACTAAACTATGCTCATCACATATCTTTGAACCACACAGCTCAGGAGGAGACATTTCTGGTATAGTCCAACTGCATTTTCTGGATCCCACATTTAGACAAAGGTCTTATTGACTTAGTTAAATACTGCATGAAGGCAGAAAGCATCAGGGGACCTGGGAGAAGGAACAGATGTCTGCGATACAGGAAAAAACAAAATCCCAGATCCACTCAGCAAGTTTTCATCTGCAGTAGCTGTAGAGATTGTTGTCAAAAGGTGGAACAACTGATACTATTTTATCATATAATGCAGCAGCATTAATATGACCATGATACTGCCTCTCATGGAACAGGGTTCGTAGTACAAATGATTATGGGCAGGTGGACTCCTTCACATTTTATGAGTGGTAGCTCCAAAATCTGTGTTTTGAAAAACAAACGCACAACCCTCTAAATGAAATACATCTTCGGTTGTATTTCCCTTAGTCTTATCATAATACCTCAGTAATACTTTGCATCTGGAAAGTGAATTATTCACAGATTATTCATCAAAAAAAATGTAGAACTGAACCAAGATTAAAGCATATTTTTCTTTCCCAAATGTTTACAGAAGGATTAAGCAAGATCATAGTTTAATAATTTTGCTTTAAAAATAATTTGCTTGGCCCACTATGTTACAGCAATATTTAGTGTCAGTATCGCTGCAAAGGTACTATATGTTTAAAGCAGCTATTTTCTTTTTAGTAGAGGGCCATTACAAAATAAAAT
Organism: Psilopogon haemacephalus; assembly: GCA_013396835.1. Taxonomy (NCBI): domain Eukaryota; kingdom Metazoa; phylum Chordata; class Aves; order Piciformes; family Megalaimidae; genus Psilopogon; species Psilopogon haemacephalus. Next base: position 479,915 of record VWZI01008858.1, on the reverse strand, counting down.
AGAATAGAATTAAGAAACAGTGAAGGGACAAACATACCTATTTAGGGATAACAAAAGAGGTGGACTTAGCTGTAAATCTAAAACCATTGAGCTGGGACAGAGGTTTTCTCCAAAAACGAGACTTATTCTGAGCTCTCATCTTTCTAGATGTGAAATCTTTTAAAGGCACAGACTAAAGTTCAGCAAATAAACAAAAATCTCATTAGAATGGAAACTGTTTGTACAACTTCAATGGGTTTGATTCTGAGACATAAAGTCATAGAAAACTCTACAATTTCATGTGCTGCTTTCAACATTTATGGTTGATAGTACCACACATTCACCAGTGAGTATCAACAGTAGAGGATGACAAAGAATATAAGAGATCAAGAGGAAAAAGAGACACAGATATACATGCACAGAACAGCAGTAAAGACAACTGTGAAACGCCTAGATTACAGGGACCATATTTGTCTTCTCCCTTATGCTCTGATCATCATTCATTACAGCCAGAAAGGAGTGAAAAATGGCCAGAAATATCCAAATAAGGATTTTGGAGTATTGTAGGAGTTCAGAGCATACTCAAGGTAGCATCAGGTAGTGACACTCTTTTCACTGGACAGAAAGTAGACTGAGAGAGAAGAGTGACAGATAAGACAGTATCTATAGCTTAGCTGTAGTACACTGCTAGCTCTGCTGGGAGGCTTTGGTTTCCTGAGCTGCTCCAACTGCACTCCAGATACCTCATCATGCCATGTAGGTGAGTCAATAGCATCAACTCTTAACAGAGAAATGCAGAACCCAGGAACTGCTGAATTTCAGAGCACAGTTTGATAAAAGAAGGAACTTCAGATACAATGACAAAAGAGGTTTTGAAAGTGTTTTTAAGAAAAATTAATAGTAACTAATTTCCCATACAGAAATCTCTTTTCAAGGAACAGTTTTGTTATTTTAATAACAGCAAAAAATTAATCACAGAAGTCTGGAGGGGACCACAACAGCTCATCTACTCCAACACCCCTGCTAAAGCACGTGTGTTTAGATTAGGTTGCATGGGAGGACATCTAGGTGGATTTTGAAAGTCTTCAGAGAAGCAGAATGCACAACCTCTTTGGGCAGCCTCTTCCAGTGCTCAGTGAACCTCAGTGTAAAGTTTTTCCTTAAGATCAAGTGAAGTCTCCTGTGTTCTAGTTTGTTGCCCCAGTGAAAATAGACCAGCCCTGTTTTCATGACCTCCACCCTTTAGATATTTATATGGATTTATAAGATACACTCTCAGTCTTCTCTTTTCCAGTCTATAGAGCTCTAGCTCTCTCAGCCTTTCATCACAAGAGAGATGCTCCAGTCCCCTCACCATCTTTTTGGCCCTCCATTAAACTTTCTCCAACAGTTCCCTCCAGTATTCTCTTGAACTGGACATAGAACCTCAGGTGTTGCCTCACCAGGGCAGAGCAGAGAGGAAGAAATAATGTGCAAAGACTAAATATTTGTTTTGGTGACTTCATAGGACTAATAGTTCACACAAAGGTATCACTTCCTATCTTCTGTGTACATCTTTTTAAGATGTCAGGGTTTTAAGAAAAAAAGATTCACAGCTCTTCTTATGTGGAAGTATGGCAGAATGACAAATTGAGCCATAGAAAAGCTAGGAGACAGACACTGCCATTTTGTTCACAAGTGAGATCCCCTTGGAGAATTATTGCTTTGCTTAATCAGGAAACACTACTGGAGTTCAGTTGTCCAGTTTACAGAAAAACAAGTGGCAAAATCAGAAACTTTATGTAATTCATAAATAACAATTTAAGAGCAGACCTTGAAATACCATTTGCTGGGAATTTTCATTATACAGTGCAAAGCCTTTTAATTGGGAAGATATTGGTTCTGAGGAAATTATCCTTAAGCCTGGGATGGAGTTTCCATCTAAAATGTTTCAAAGTAAGAAAGGGAGGAAGGTAAGAAAGTAAGAAAGAGAGAAAGGAATTGATATCTCAACCTTCAGATATTCCACTACTCTCTCTATAGAACTGTGGTTGCTTTTGGAATAGCTAAAAAATAACAAAACAAAACAAGCTACCCAAGAAATCCTCTAAAAATCTGAGTGTAAAATGGAGTATCAATACTCCAGTAGCTATCAATAATCATGGCAATCAGAACAGAATATGATCTGGCAGACCACCATGCTGATCTGCATTGGGACAGAGCAAAAGAGCTGGGGCTGCAGAGACCTCACATCATGATCCACTGTAAATTATGACATATATCTCATTTTGAACTTGTTCTATATCTTATCTTATCCTTGTTTTATATCTGGCTAATTAGTTCATAGTGGAAACTCATTTTGATGATTAATGATTGACTGTGGCCTAACACTTCCCTTTCCCATCTTTTGTTTTGTTTTTCATTCATTTAAAAAGGGTCCTTACTTTCCTAATGTAACAATCTCAACTAATCTGAAAGCCTCTAGAGTCACAGCTTCTATTCTTGGCTTAATGTAATTTTTGTTTTTACTTTTTTTTTTTTTAACTCTATACAGAGATAGAAGCTAATGTAAATTAACTCAAAATTTAAATTACATCATACACAATACCAAAACATCAAACTTCCCTTTGCTATGCAATCATTTAAATTTTAAAATTAAAAGATGAATATGATTTTAGCTAGAGTTCAGACAGAATTACCAGTAAATTACTCAGGACAAAAAAGCAAGTTCAAGAGGAATCAGTTTGTCATTAGTGAAGACACCAAAGGGATATCTATTTATCAGTCTTTTAGCTGTATTGACCAACAATGATAATATTTTAGTCCTCCTACTGTACAGATAACTATTAAAAGACTGCCTTTCTAATATATGGTCTAGAAGAAGAAGCTAATACATGGCCATGAGTTTCTTTTAATGCTTACTAATAACTAGAAAAGAGAACCACAGAAATTAAAATTTAAACCTCCTGACAAACCTGACATTGCATCTCAAACTCTATGTGAGAGGAATTCACTTGATATTTTGATAGCCCTATCAGTATGATCTAGGAAAAGAAACAAACAAAGCAAAACAAACAAACAAACCCACAAGAACCCAAAACCAAACCAGCAAACAAAAAACCCACAAGAACAAAAAGCAAAGCAACCAACCAACCAAAAAAGGTCACTTGGCTTTGGCAGAACATTTCGTTTACATGATGATCGGATTGCACAACCCAAACTCACAGAGTTGGTGTTACATCTGCTGATTTGAGATATGAATTCATAACAACCATGTCCCTGAAGAAGAGGATATGATTTATATATAAAGTGCCACTGCCAGCATGATCTCGTGGCCCCATTCTGTGTTTATTTCAAATAAATTGATTTCAAATTAATTTTTAAAAAAAAAGTATTGAAAATATTAAATGTCATTTTTTGCACGCATCTGTGTTCTCTTCATATTAATAGCTGCAGATGTGCAGAATGGTAACAAGTACCCTAAGCTGTTACCAGGCAGTATCTCATCTATATCATGGGAGAGAACAACTATACCAATACTGCACTTCACCTGGACTGAAATACTTGTTTCAATTATAAGTTTTTTTTTGGGTTTTTTTTTTTAAATAGGCCTGGGTGATAGGTTGGACTGGATGATCTTGGAGGTCTCTTCCAACCCGGCTGATTCTGTGATTCTATGGTTCTATGATAATCACATGTCTTAGAAAAGGAAATGGTACATGATTGCTGGTAGAAAAAAAATAATTAAAGGATAACTGGATATTTATAGAAATATAATAAGCCAATATAAGGCCTGGTGTAACCTCTGCAGTTCTAGAGATGCATTTGGCTCATTACGTCTCCTCACATTACAAAGTCTTGCCAAACAATTGAGGGAAAGCATGTGAAAAACAGATGAACATTTTTCTTTCTTTCTTCTTTTCAGGAAAATGAGGACATATGGAAAAAGCTTAACTCCTAACAGGATTGAACTGCCAAGTTTATCCACCTTTCTACCAAAGCAGCCCTATAGATACATGTGACTTGCAAAAGAATCCTGGAGTTTGCTGTGTCTTTTCCATTCGGATTGCTCCCAGTACACACAATCTTCTCCTTTGCATTATAGCTGTGCCAAGTGAAGAAAATAAAATTGAAGTAGCAGATAATAAATTCAGGAACCAGAAAGCTCACATTAATTGAAAGAAAAGGAATTAAAAAAAAAAAAAATCTTAGTACAGGAAGAAAGCACATTTATCCTCTTGTCAGAACTCCTAAACAACCTGGACTACAGAATTTAGTCAGGGTGTTCCTGTATTAAAAACACAGTAATAGCCATGTTGACACTTAAGTTCATCTCTGGGGGACAGAATTCATCCATTTGTTCAGTATGTCCATGCCTGAGATGAATGAATGGATTAATTTCCTTCAAAAAGCAATATGACTATCCAAAGCCCTCAGTGAACCAGGGAAGGTCTCTAGATTTACAGACTTTGTGCTTATATTCTTGATTTCATGGGACCAGCCTGTCCCAGCACAGCACATGCAACTCAGAAAACTTCTCTGCATTTTTCTGTGTCTTTTAACTGAATTTTGGTCCACTTAAATCAGATTTTTGCTTTTTCTAAAGATTCTTACATTGCCTTTGCATATTTTTGGCTAATTTCCAAGAAATGAAAAATCTGTTAAATTATAAAGGCCACATAACCACTCTGTGGGAAGAAAAACCCAATTGTCTAGACCTCAAGTCTTTAGCAACACACAAAAAAAAAAAAAAGTTGAAAAGACTTGAGAAGCACTGATGTGGTTGAATCAGTGGGAGAGTGTTTTCATAGCTGTAGCTAGCATAATGCACTAGGTAAGGCCCAGGGAATGAGAGAGAATTCCAACAAGAGCAAAAGGATAGTTTCCAGGAGTTGAGAGGGAGTAAAGCTTCATAGAGAACAATTAAAGCTGTTGTGGCATTAAGTGTGCATAGCTACCCAAGGTGATTTTGGTGCATGTCCAGCTATGGAGAGAACATACATCCTGCCAGTCTCGTTGTCACCTATCCAGCACCTTCCCTGCCCTCTGTCTTTAGATGAGTTTCTTTGTAGCTCAGAGAAGTAATGTTCTGTCTGTCTCCACAGCACCCAGTTCACCCTGTGCCCCCCAGCCTGTGGGATGTTTGTACACATGGACTAACAGCTACAAATGGCTGACTGGTTAAAGGACAGAGATACAAATGTTACAAAATCAAAAGAGTAGAAACGTTTCATTTGATTAAAGGGATATTAAGAACAGACAGTACAGCATATATAATAAACAGAAAGCAAAAATACTTTGCTTAGTTCAGTGGATTTATGTACAAAGCGTGGGGTTGTTTCAGTTTTTTTATCAGTCAGGAGTCCACGGGAATCATAAAAAGTGTCACCAAAATCCAGCCAACTGTGCAAGCATTGGCATGGAGCAGTCTTTTAACAGCTCACAATGTACACAAGAGTGCATAGTCAGGAGGCAAACACAGTCAGACAGCAGCTCATTAATCTTGCATGAATCTGTCCAGCACACAACAGTTAACAAAAGCTTTTATGACAATTATTATGGTAATGTAAATGACTTTAAGATAGACCTTCATTAAGTCTCAGTTTAGACCCTTTCAGTGACAGTGCTGATGTTTTGCCATGGTGCTACAGCTAATGATCTGGCCTCTTCAGTGAGCAGATCAGGTTTTTATTCACCAGTTTTAAGACAGCACATTTGGTGCCACAGCATGACTTGGAAATTATGCTGGTGTGGCAAGCAGTTCTGCTTCATCTAATAGACAAAAATCACCCAGAAGCCTCTTAAAGGGTTAATGAGGCAAATCTTCATACAGTTAATAATATTATCCTTGTCAAAGACAATTCTTGTGTCACATATTTCTTCATTGTAACTAAAGCTGTAGTCCAGCCCTCCTCACTAATCCTAGGTAATGCTGAGCAGTCACATTCCTCCTTCATTGTTTAGAATAAGATGTTTACTCCAAGGCCTAAGAGTTCTCAAAAAGAGAGTGAGAAAATGGCCTCTGGGTTGTGTGTATATTTTCACCACAGATCATGAATGCAGGAGTTGTGGGCTATACATCCCTGTCCTTATTCAAGTAGGAACTGAAGACTAAAGCAGACAAGGTATTTTGCCAAGCTGGGGAGAACAACTACCACATGGAAGGAGATACTAGTTTGGTCCCTGCAAGATCCATTCCTCTATATGAAAATTGTCAGTCTGTGGCTTCTTGTTATTTTCCACATAAGTAACAGACATCACTTTACTGTGACCCTTTTCATCCTTCCCCTATATCTATGGATGCTTGAATGCATGTATGTGTGTGCATATTTTGGAAGCATTCAGTTGTGAAATGAACTTTTGCTATTTGACTTCCACTGGTAAAAGTTCCTTCCTGTTTAATAACTTTTTGACTGCTTTGCATCATGGCATTTGGGTCTGTCTTTACTGACTGACTTCTCCTTTCCTCTTGTTTATCTTGCTGTGAGTTATTGTGGGACTGCTCCATGTGAAAGAAGAGGAAATGCCAGTATTTCTTCATCTCTTCATTTTAACTGTCTGTTCTGTTGCACATTTTGAGAGATATATAGAAAGTAGGACAGAGGTGACAGAGTAGAAACTGGGAGAATTGTTGCTACACTGTGCCTTATTTTTTATTAGCAAATGATCATTTCCCCAGCCAGAATATTTTATCTAATAGTCAGTTCTCTTCCATTGTTGTAGTTATCTGAACAAAATGTTATTTTAATGCACTCTTTCCAATTCTTCTGTGAGTGAAAGATCCATAACCTGTGTAAACTGAAATCTTAGCAAGAATTTAGACACCAAAGACCAAAGCATATCTGCTGCAGACGTAACACTATAGAAGACTCCATTTTTGCAAACAAAAGTCTGTATCTCAGTAAACACAGAATTGATTCGATATTAAATGGACTGAGAAATCAGTTTTCTCCCAAATGCCTATGAGTGATCAGGAAAATCTCATGAGGTGTTCTTCCAGCTACAGTGCGCTGAATGGGATCAGGTTCAGTATGTGTACCCACAGAATACTTCTGCTGAACAAGTTCAACCCCACACATCCTATCTTCTAAGCTAAGTTATAGGTTACTTGGCAGAGTTTAGAATCACAGACTCATAGAATGGTTTAGGTCGGAAGGGACCTCAAAAATCATCTAGTTCCAATCCCCCACCATAGGCACGGACACCTCTCACTAGAAGAGGTCACTCAAAGCCTCATCCAATCTAGCCTCGAGCACCTTGCAGTTTCTGGCCCTCTTCCAGCTCCTACGAAGAGTCACAACTTTCAATGAACTTGAGAACTGTCAGGACTCTCTACTCCAGTGGCTAGAGAAGTCCCTTGGGAGTTGGTGGCATGGCTGGCTGCCAGATCTTTCCTCAAGACTAGTTTCTAATTCAAGGTGGTTTCCTCTATATTGCCAGCTTCAATCTGTTAGGGTAAATCACCAGTAATATTCCAAAACACTGCATTTTGTTGGTTCCAGATTTTGTTGGCTTTTCCATTTTTAGCAATTTTGGCCACTCTTCCATGTCAAGCTCCTACCCTTGACAACATGGCATCACTGCATGCAGTAAGGCCACTGTCCAGGCTGTAATTCTAATGCAGTTATACTATATGGAGGGCGAATGCTGTAGAGACGGTAAAGGAGAGATGTCACATGGCAAAACTGAGATGAAAAATAAGGAAAGATTCATTTAGCAATGAGTGACAACAACGTTTATACAAAAAGCTTGCAAGTATGTTCAGCAGAGGACCTAGTGTGAGGTCCTTTGGGAAAATGAGAGTACCACTTCATAAATAGTCACATCATAGTGTCAAATTAGATCCTTTGGTCCATGCATGGGCTGAATTTTTACAATTTCTGTTGAAACGTATGCTTTTGAGAACTAAACAACATTTATTTTAACTGTACTTAAGCATAAATAAAGATGAAAGGAGCAAGAATGTAAACACATTCTTGACTCCCATCTCCTCACGAGTGACTTAGCCTCCACCTCACATTCCCACAAGTTTCAGACAGCATACTGGTTTAGTTTGTTCTCTTAAAGGGGGTTATGAAAAATCAAGCCAATACATTTTGCACTAAAATTTGAAGTAATTATCGTAGAGGAGCACTGACAACATAAATATTATTAAATTGTGTAGCTAAGTGCTAAGTACACTAACACTGCACTGGAGAGCATGAGGAGAGCTAAACAACACAAGCACAAGAGGCATCCTAAAGAGGGCTAGACAGAAGAGGAAATTCTCATCAGTTCAAATTGACTGCCCTAAAGCCAGTGGCTCTACGTTGTGTAAGTAGAATAATAGAATCCATCAGGGTTGGAAGGCACCACAAGGATCATCTAGTTCCAAACCTCCTGACATGGGCAGGAATAACCAACCCTAGATCAGGCTGGACAGAGCCTCATCCAGCCTGACCTTAAACACCTCCAGGGCAACCCATTCCAGGGTCTCACCACTCTCATGATCAAGAACTTCCTCCTCACATCCAATCTGAATCTCCCCACCTCCAGCTTGAATCCATTCCTCCTAGTCACGTCACTACCTGATAGCCTAAAAAGTCCCTCCCCAGTGTTTTTGTAGGCCCCCTTCAGATACTGAAAGGCCACAATAAGGTCACCTGGGAGCCTCCTCTTCTCCAGACTGAACAGCCCCAACTCTTTCAGTCTGTGCTCACAGCAGAGGTGCTGCAGCCCTCTGAGCATCCTCGTGGCCCTTCTCTGGACACACTCCAGCATGTCCACATCCCTCTTGTCCTAGGGGCTCCAAAACTGGACAAAGTACTCCAGGTGAGGTCTTACCAGAGTGGAGTAGAGGGGGAGACTCACCTCCCTCAACCTGCTGGCTACACTTCACCTGATGCAGCCCAGGATCTGGTTGGCATTCTGAGCTGCAAGTGCACACTGCTGGCTCATGTTGAGCTTCTCATCCACCAGCACCCCCAAGTCCTTCTCCTCAGGGCTGCTCTCCAGCCAGTCACTGCCCAGCCTGGATTTGTGCTTGGGATTGCCTCAACCCAGATGCAGGACCTTGCACGTGGCCTTGGTGAACCTCATGAAGTTGGCTCGTGCCCACCTCTGCAGCCTGTCCAGGTCCCTCTGGATGCCATCCCTGCCCTCCAGCATGTCTGCTGTACCACACAGCTTAGTGTGTATATTTTGCCTGTTTTCAAATAAGATCTTTTAACAAGTGACTGTATCACTATCGTTCTCCAAAGCAAGAGAAAAAAATTGCTAGCTAATTTGAGAACGTGACTTTTCTTTTTGTGCAGCTGGATTTTTGGCATGCCACAGCTCAGCCCTGTTCAGAGCCTTGTAAAAGTCACTTATCTGAGCCTATCAGTAGCCAAAGGGAGCACTGTGAATATTCCCACTGGAACTGCCAGAGAAATAACAGCTCCCCAAGGATTAACTTCTTGGCTAAAAAGAAAGCAAGGCTGTGTTACCGCAGCATAATGGCCTTCATCTGTAACCTAGATCTTGGCTGCTCTTTTTCAGATGCTTTTTCATTATGTTATCAGGAAAGGAACAAATCCCACGTAGCTCACACGGAACACCACAGTATCAAATAGTGTCAATAGGAGGTCTGTGTCCCTCTTCTGAGCTCTTTCAAAGAAAGCCCAAGGAAAAGGAAAGAGTCTCAAAAATCTTTCATGGGAGTGAGGTGGGTGGCAGCAGAGAGAGCAGGGGACAAGCAACGCTCCCTCAGATGGCAATAGAAGACAAGCTTCCCCGTGGATTTTGCTGCTGTAATGTGTGAATCAAGGGTTAGGAGTGGCTTCTATCACAGCAGTTTCTGATAGAATCATCAAATCAGAAAATCATTTAGGCTGGAAACACCGTTCAAGATCATGAAGTCCAAACATTAACACCATTTTACCAAGTTCACCACTAAGCCATATCTCCAAGCAGCACATCTACATGGCTACTAAACACATCCAGAGAGGAGGAATCAGCCACCTACCTGGGCAGCGTATTCCAATGTCTGACAACCCTTCCAGTGAAAAAAAATTTATCTAATGTCCAATCTAAACCTTCCCTCACTCAGCCTTTGGGAGTACGGGATCAGGAGCTACCCTGGTGTGTCACATAGCAGCCCAAAGTGCTGACCACTGCTTGCAAACCTCAGTGTCTCATCCTGACCTCTGGGAGGGATTGGATTTAAAACAAAACCAGGGAAGGTGATGGTAATAGCCTATAACTACCAGCCTGTTCCATGCCCAAGGCAACTAGGCACCTGCAAATCCCACAGGACTTTAGACCTTTCTGATAAAATATGATATGGCTTCTCCTGATGAAAATTTGCCAAGAGAGCTTCTAACATGAAGGATGACATAGAGTCCTAGTCCTAGTCCAAAAATGCTTGTGTTAAAAAACTTTTTTTTTTTTTCTCCCATGAGACAGTTTGTTGGCTGATCACAAGTCACTGTGCTGGAGCAAGAAGGAATACCTCCCATATCCTGTCCATGATGAAGGCCAGATATTTTCCAGATATCGAGCAGAAATCTAAGACAATCTAGAACTAGCAAAGGTAATTTGGAAAACAGAACATCAATTTAGGCATCTAACTTGAACTACCTAAGTTCAGAAACAGCACTCAGAGAAAGTTAACAAAGAGTAACAATCTATTAGAGGTAAATCTCCCCTGTTCTAATCTAAACTATTTATTTGAGGTACCTACATATATCCATTTGCACCACAGAGTGCCCAAACAGAAAGCCCTGGTTTTGCGAACTATAAATCCAAGAAATATAATAAAGATCTACTTACCTGCTCTGTGAGAAACTCTCAGGTACATAGTACATGAAGACATTTCCTCTGGAGGCAGCAGCCCAGTAACTGGCCATGTTTATGATGGGACATGTGATAAACTGGTCACTGATAAAAAAATAGGAGGGAACAGACACAGTCACATAACAGAAAAAAAAAAAAGAAAGGAAACCCCACCACAACTAACAGACTTCTCTTTATATTGATAACCTTCTTGAAATCTTGAAAAACAGCTGATTTCTGCCCTCAGGTCCATTGAGAGAAATGACATTCACCCACTGTGAGCCCAGTACAGATTAGAATTCACTAAAATTGCTGTTTTATGGAGTGTTAAACAATGGTAATGAAACTAAATAACCAGATCTGTCACATAAAGACTATCCAGGCCAAAATACCAATCCTGATATAGTCTAGTTTATGGGAGTCCACATTAATAACAGCATAAAGTGTTTCCTTCTCACAACATCTGGCTGTGATGTCATCTACTAAAAAAACCCAATATATTTCCTGGGTTAAACATCACTAATATAATTTCTGCATCTGGATTTGTGTGGTTTAAAAAAAACATGATTGTTTTTGAGGTATAGTTTCCAGAGCTGAAAGAGGTAGAAGACCACTTTTGTAGATATTCTTCAGAGCCTCTGGCAGAGCTTAACAATTTGGAGTATCTGGTGCAGTGTGTTTGGGAGAGGAGGGTGAAACAAGATGAGCGCAACAAGATAGTCAAATGATCAAGTATCTCAATGCAAAGGTATGAGTGAAGTAAATGTATCTAAACCTTCCTAGCCCCCAAAAATGTGGGATGAGCAGTAGCTGAAAAGAGCACAAGTAGTTCAAGAGGGGCAGGTAGAAAACAGTAGATCTTAATGCAATGTATTTCATTAAAATTCCTCAAGGCAACATCTTTGTTGGTGCCATGGACAGAGGCATTGAGTGCACCCTCAGCAAGTTTGCTGATGACACCAAGCTGTGTGGTGCAGCAGACATGCTGGAGGGCAGGGATGGCATCCAGAGGGACCTGGACAGGCTGCAGAGGTAGGCAAAAGCCAAATTCATGAGGTTCAACAAGGCCAAGTGCAAGGTCCTGCATCTGGGTTGAGGCAATCCCAAGTACAAATCCAGGCTGGGCAGTGACTGGCTGGAGAGCAGCCCTGAGGAGAAGGACTTGGGGGTGCTGGTGGATGAAAAACTCAACATGAGCCAGCAGTGTGCACTTGCAGCCCAGAAAGCCAAGCAGCTCCTGGGCTGCATCAGGAGAAGTGTGACCAGCAGGTTGAGGGATGTGATTCTCCCCCTCTACTCCCCCACCTTGAGTACTTTGTCCAGTTTTGGAGCCCCTAGGACAGGAGGGATGTGGACATGCTGGAGTGTGTCCAGAGAAGGGCCACGAGGGTGATCCGAGGGCTGCAGCACCTCTGCTATGAGCACAGACTGAAAGAGTTGGGGCTGTTCAGTCTGGAGAAGAGGAGGCGCCCAGGTGACCTTATTGTGGCCTTTCAGTATCTAAAGGGGGCCTACAAAAAAGCTGGGGAGGGACTTTTTAGGCTATCAGGTAGTGACAGGACTAGGGGGAATGGATTCAAGCTGGAGGTGGGGAGATTCAGATTGGATGTGAGGAGGAAGTTGTTCAGCATAGAGTGGTGAGGCCCTGGATTGGGTTGCCCAGGGGGGTGGTTGGGGCCACATCGCTGGAGGTGTTTAAGGCCAGGCTGGATGAGGCTGTGGCCAGCCTGATCTAGGGTAGGGTGTCCCTGCCATGTCAGGGGGGTTGGAACTAGATGATCCTTGTGGTCCCTTCCAACCCTGACTGATTCTATGATTCTATGGTTGTATTCTAAGGCAATGTTATGTGTACACATATCACCACTTGTCCTTCTACGTGTGCCTGGAGAATAAGCACACTCTTTAAGCAGTTATATATCCATAACTACAGAGGCACACACAAATGTATCTGCTGCAGAAGCAGCAGGTTTCAATTCTCAGTCTAGCGACTCTGAAACAGTAGCTGTTCCTTCAGACTTGGTAGGTAAAAAAAAAGAAAAAAAAAAAAGAATGACTGATGGCAAGAAGGAACAGTGTCAGAGAAGCATGAAAACACGTTGCTATATTTAACTGGTATGATTATGAAAGGCACTGTTTGTGTAACTATCTTGGTTTAGCAAAGTTTATTTTAAGCCCATCCGTCAGACCACAAGCTATGGGTTGACTGACCACAATACTCTTTGACAGTTATGGTTGACAACACCCATATGAAACAAAAAATTACTGTTCTTCACATGCCTACCAGTATGGGGTTTAAAAGGAGCAGATGGTCTTTAAAAACTAGGGAGACTGTGGAGAGCAGTAGCTCTCGAGAGATGCTTTAAGACACATTTCACCACTTGAACTGATGCTCAGTTGGTGCTATGGGGGTAAAAGAGTCATCTACACTAGGAAAACAGAAAAAAATAATTTAAAATATAGTAACCACAGCAATAGAGTGTCTGTTTCTTACGGGTGTGGAATACCAGAGTTTGGTTTTTGTGGGGGTTTTTTTGTTTGTTTGTTTTAAATAAAATAAAATAACATGGAAGTAATTTTGCACCTGGTAAGAATACTATCAAATGGCAGCTACAAACTTTTTAAAGTGGAAATATTGTAAACCCAGAAAATATGCACAATGCATGTCATTTATAACAACCACTTATGTTGCTTTTTCATACTGTATAATCCTGTTAAAACTTTAGCTATTAGTTCTGTGTCAGGAAGTTATAATTTTTTTTGAGGCCTGGAGCAACTGAGTCTAGGTGAGAGATGTCCCAGCTCATGATGGGGAGGTTGCAGTAGACGATCTCTAAGGTCTCTTCCAACCTAAGCCATTCTATGATTTTTTAGGTGGTTACACGTCTATACTGGTAGCAAGATTTTGTTAAAAGACAACTACCAAACAAAAATACCCAATAAGACAAAACAAAAAACCTAAGAACCAAACCCCACTTTTCTCCACCTGGACTACTGTGTCCAGTTTTGGAGCCCCTATTACAAGAGGGATGTAGACATGCTGGAGTGTGTCCAGAGAAGGGCCACAAGGATGATCAGAGGGGCTGGAGCACCTCTGCTCTGAGGATAGACTGAAAGAGTTGGGGCTGTTCAGTCTGGAGAAGAGGAGGCTCCCAGGTGACCTTATTGTGGCCTTCCAGTATCTGAAGGGGGCCTACAGAAAAGCTGGGGAGGGACATTTTAGGCTATCAGGCAGTGAGAGGACTACGGGGAATGGAGCAAAGCTGGAGGTGGGGAGATTCAGACTGGATGTGAGGAGGAAGTTCTGCAGCATGAGAGTGGTGAGAGCCTGGAATGGGTTGCCCAGGGGGGTGGTTGGGAACACTTCCCTCAAGGTGTTTAAGGTCAGGCTGGAAGAGGCTCTGTGTAGCTTAATCTAGGGTAGGGTGTCCTTGCCCATGTCAGGGGGGTTGGAACTAGATGATCTTTGTGGTGCCTTCCAACCCTGATGTATTCTATGATTCTATGTACATGACACTGATGTAGGTGACAGTTATTCCTGAAATGTTGTCTCCTCTCCCTTTCTGCCATTATAATTATTTCCAAAGGGTTTAAAGCAAAGGATTATCATCAGATGTGCTAGTTTCACTACTCATCCTTCTGCTTGCTCATAGTGACTCTTTAAGCCATTCAATTCTTTCCTTAGCCAAGTCATTTGCCTTCTATGGTAAACTAGCAGGTAATGTCTGTGGCCAGGAGGCTGCTGCAGGCACTTGCAGGCTGAGAGCCAGAGGACGTGCTTGTGTATCTCATTCCTGGCCCGACTGTGAATGATCAGATGTGACAGCTCTGTGTTAAGTCAGCTACTTATGGAGGAATCTCTGGATGGGAAGAAGGGTTAAAATTTAACTATTTCGGCGGTTTATTATGGCTTAAAATCTTACTGATCCGGCTAAAGGAGCCCCAAGGGCAACTGTGGTGATGGAAAGAGACAGAAGAGTTGTTCTCGCTTTAATGCCCATGCATCACAGCACTTCCACATCTGCTGTGTGCAGTGGCCCCAGATGCCGCAGTGATGGGTGGCCTGTTCCTGGGACAGGCTACAAGGCTCTGCAGACCCCCCTAGCGGAGGGAGGTGACCCAAGAAACAGGAGGGAATGGATACGGTCACTGTTAGGAGAGGCAAGGGAAACCCCTCCCTGCCCCCCTCACCTTCCCAGTTGCCCTTGCACAGCAAGCATGGGACACTGGAAGTTGAGAGTGAGGCAAATGAGAATGCAGAGCCGACACCATCTGAGGAGCTGCCTAAAGAAAATCAGTCTCCCCCCTCACGTTAGGACTTGTATGCTTGAAAAAATAGAGGAGGGTAATTGTTATTGGCAGTTCCATTCTGAGGGGAACTGAGGGCTCCATATGTCAGCTGGATCTTTGCCACAGGGAAGTCTGTTACCTTCCTGGGATCCAGGTCAGAGATGTTACCAGAAGGCTGCCCAGTCTAGCACAGTCCTCTGATTACTATCCCTTGCTAGTTATGCAGGTGGGAAGTGATGAGGTGGAAACCAGAAGTCCAAAGGAAATCAAAAGGGAATTCAAGGCACTGGAGAGACAGGTTGAAGGATTAGGGGCACAGGCAGATTTTTCATCAATACCCTTAGTGGCAGGAAAGAATACTGAGAGGAACAGGAAATTGTGAATGATTTGTAAGTGGCTCAGAGACTGGTGCCACCAGATCTTGGGGTACTTTACATGGCACCAGGTCTGCTGGCACCAGGTCTGCTAGCAGCAGATGGAGTACAAGAAAGGCAATTCACAATTTTCAGGAGCATAAAAATCAGGCCAATTTCTGTTTACCAATGAAGTTGGAAACCTTGCTGAAAATTAAGTCATATTCCCCACTTTCTGTTCATTTGGATAAGAATTTCTCAAGTTTTTCAGACACACTTGAGAGAAGCAAACAAGCCTTGCTTAACACAAATCACACAAGTTGGATTAGGATGAGCTTCTTACCGAGTGGCATTTTCCAAAGCCCTGGAAAAGGACGAATAATCATCATTTGAGTGTTCAAGGGAGTAATACCATGTAGCAGCATCTTCAATTAAGAAGTTGGAGTCTTCTCCTCCAAGCGAGTTTTGCAGAGCCTGATAAAAGGCTGTTTTGCTGTTGCCTCTTCCTTGACTTTCTTCAAATTTCTGAGAACAAAATGGAATTTAGAATGGAATTTACATGGAATTTAGAAACAAAACTAAAAGAAACAGTTTCAGTGGAACAATATAGGTCCTGATCTCCCTCTGCTGGCATGAGTCTTCTCTGCTATGAACTCTGATTCCTGGGGGAAGTCAGCGACTGTTTTACTTCTGCTTTCCCAAGACCCTCACAAGCCCTGTACTCGCTCAAAACATACTATGGGACTGAATCTCTAATCTAGCAAATTCAAATCACAGATGTAGCTGTGATCCTAGAGAAACCTCACTGGCCCTCACAAAAGTAGTCCAAATGGTTAGTTCTCCAGTGTCAGTGTGCCCACTGCTGTCTTTCTGATGAGGTCTCTGAAGGAAGGCTATAGGGCAGAGAGTGAGAGATTGCTCCTTTCCTCTGTGAATTGCAGAAAGCTAACACACTACCTAGATATTTATTGACTCTTCAGAAACACCTACAAAGAAATGTGACTACCATAAAGCCTGTAACTAGGTCCTCTCTGGAAGAATATCTGCTGGAAGAGAAATCCCCTTTCTCCATATCCCAATGCAAATAGCAGCCATGATCTTCAAACTCCTAGGGTCTTTCAGAGACACCTACAGTAGACTGCCCTTTTCCTGAGATCTATGGTCTGAAACCTTTCCTAACATAAAAGTCTTTTGCCCAATTAAGAGTTCCCAAGTCACTGCAGAATTACTCGTAGCAGAAGGACCACCTTCAATGCCAAGGTGCACCTGATCCTGTTTTTACCAAAGCTAAAGACCATTGGAAGCTTTCAACACATCTTGCTTTGAGAAAATGTTTGGGAGGGTTTGTTGCTTGTTTTCTTCTTTTTTCTTTTTTTTTAATTAAATCAGACTTTTTTTTTTTTTTAAAGAATTTAGTCCACATTCACAAACTGAGTGACTTCCTAAAAATAAAAAAAAGCAACCCGAGGTTTCCTGTGGATCAAATCCTTTCTAAAGTGGACCCCTTGCAGGCTGAAAGTTGGTAGAAGAACTTCAGAGAGAAAGATCTAACAAACCACCTGTATTATCTGGGGCAGTAAGTCTGATGCAAAATAGCCTGGTGTCTGCCCAGTACAGTTACCATAGATGCTGCATATATTATTTTGATGGCCCACATCTGGTTTTCATCATGCTGCCAGAAGGTCTTTCCACAGCCCAATACAGAGAGTACAGAGGGAATAATTACTTTTCAACAGATTCACAGAAATAAAAGATGGAAAATAAGTCCCTGACTACTGAGGCTTGTCCCTGTAGATGTACTCCAACGCTTTGTGCATTTTGATTATGTGACTTTACATGGGATTTCAACACCTACCAGGCATCCCAAGATCCTAAAGGATCTTGGCAATTTTCCTTGTATTTGTAATAAAATCTTCTTTTGCTAGATTTTGGTCCATGCAATGCAAAAAAAAAGTCCCAAGGTGCCAGTTTTAGTAATACAGCTGTGCTTTGAAAAAGATGTGCAGTTCACAAATGACACGTCACTCCATGTGCACAAATGCCACATAGGAAACTGCATAGTACACTTGCCTGCAAAATCATTTAGTTTGAATGCCAGGACATGTATATTATTGGCACAGTCGACTTGCTGGAGGGCAGGGATGCCATCCAGAGGGACCTGCACAGGCTGGAGAGGTGGGCCCAGGCTAACCTCATGAGGTTTAGCAGGGCCAAGTGTAAGGTCCTGCACCTGGGGCGCTGCAATCCCAAGCACAAATACAGGCTGGGTGGTGAGTGGCTGGAGAGCAGCTCTGAGGAAAAGGACCTGGGGGTCTGGGTGGATGAGAAGCTCAACATGAGCCTGCAGTGTGCACACGTGGCTCAGACAGCAACTGTGTGCTGGGCTGCATTAAGAGAGGCATTACCAGCAGGGCAAGGGAGGTGATTCTTCCCCTTTACTCTGCTCTTGTCAGACCCCACCTGCAGTACTGTGTGCAATTCTGGAGCCCCCAGCACAAGAAGGACATGGAACTGTTGGAGAGAGT